>OY720451.1:14623823-14656323 GCA_963082715.1 Harpalus rubripes
CAATGAAGCCAAAAAAAATTTCAAATGCTATGTTCAAGACGAAAATGTATATGTCATACATAACCCAACTTATTTTTTGCACTGCATTATCGAAGACCTTATCATTACAAGTAATATAAAAATAAAATCAGCTCTGTAGATCCCATGGTTTGCACACCACTGCGATTTTAAGAAAACCGCGACAATGCGGTATACAACCCGCAATAACTCGCGCCTGCGGGCCATTTCTTGGTGGCTACATCGCTACGGCATGATCTTAGAAACATGTGAACCAAACGGCTTGCTTCCATTACAAAATGCAGGTTGAAGGTAAATTTTCGCCATTCATATCCGGATATCAAAATATTTCTGCGATGTGTGTTTTGTCGTTTCCCAAAAATTCTTATACTTTCACTTCACTCTAGTTCAATAAGTGTAGCCCATAGAATAAAATCGTAAATACAAAAGTTGTAGCAAATTTTATCTTCTACAATATTGATAATACTAGCTTTTACGCTTCGATGTATAGAAATAGAGAAATTGAGGAAAAACTGAAAAAAGACCGAAAATTTCGAACTTTTTCCCTTCCGTCATCTTTAGGTAAGGAAGGTATTGACTTTGGTAAAAAAATTCGATAATGAGATTTTAATAAGTATATTTTAGGGTCCCTAGAATACGATTTTACTATTTTTACGATGATGTGTGTATGTATGGATGGATGGAAGTATGTTTGTATGTATGAATGTATGTATGTGTGTGTATGTGACAATTTTTTCGGATCGCATAACTCCAATACCACCTTTCCAAAAATTATAATTTTTGCGTATTCCTTTTCTTTAGATACATATGAAGAGCTGATTAAATTTTGGTTATAATTGGTCGACCGGAAGTACCCTAATTTGAAGACTTTAACAGTTTTTCTTGAAAAAATGCTGTTAAATATAATTTTTTCACATTTAATGTTATTATTTATATATTTAAGAATATTTTATTCTCTATACGATTTGATTACATTTTATACTTCATATTCAATGGATATAGAGTTAAAAAACTATAAAGAAATTAAATTTCACAAAGCAGCCAGCTGTGCTATAAACATGGAAATATCTACTACATTAAGAAAATTCTGATTGACAAATGTCAGTGTCAAAGTGCAATTTACAAAATATGTTTGAGTTATAGTTTTACTGAAAATATATAGAATCTTACAAGAAACTTTCTGTATGGAATTTGTACAAAATACATAGAACTGACTGAAGGTAATGTACTGGAAATATGGAATCATTTGCAAAAAAACTTTCAGTGTGGAATTTGTACAAAATACATAGAACTGACGGAAGGTAATGTGCTGGCCACATCAGATTTTTTTCCTCTAACTCTAGGTGCACAATGCTTTCGTTTCTACAAAATTGGTTTGTTATAACTGGCTTTAGTCCTTACAACATACCCAAAAATTATAGATACTAGACTTTTTGCAAGGAACTTTGCATAACGATTGGACTAATTGACAGAGCTAAAGGTGGCTTTAGACGATCAAATATTTACATCAATTTTTTCAACTTCGTATTGTTCAATACGATTCCGAAACTTTACACGTTCAAAGAAATTTGAACGTTCGATGTTCAAACCATTTGATCAAAAAAATCCAACTTAGAGCATGTTCTAAATATCAAGGTCATTTACTTCAAATTTTAGTTACTTCTAGGGATTATATTATCCTAGATTGCATGTGCTGTATTTTGTAATGTTGGCATAAAGTCTTTCTGACAAGTTCTATCTTTGCACGTCAAATGCACAAATCAAATATGTCAAATGTCAAACCAAAATAAACATGAAATTATGTATATGTATTTAAAAATATCAGTGCTACCAATCTACATTTTCATTCTCTTACTGTACGCCTACTTGTAAGCCAAAAATGTTAAAATAATTTGAAACGTGTAAAGTGGAACCATTTGATCAAAAATTATGTTGTAAACATTTGACAAATAAAAAGTTCAATTTATTTGATCGTCTAAAGCCACCTTAAAACACTACTAGTCACACCAGTACGGACTGTCATCTAAAACTGGTTGAGCTGTAATTTATTCTTCACAATTCTAGCGTAACCCTCGCATTTATCTTTTTTTAAAATGTAGTTTATATTATTAATATAAATATTTCCCCACGATTTTAATTAATTAAAACAAAAATTGTTCCCTCGATGTTCATTACGAAAATGTCATTCCAAAGTTTTTAGATAGAAACCAAATATAAAACATCTCATTAATTACACCTTTTTCTTATTTTAATTTCTGAAAACAGCTAGGAAGATTAATTCATATTTGAGAGTGACTTTTTGCTACTTAAAGAGAAAATGTCTTCTACCTGTTTCGAGATCAAGACGACTATAATGGCATTAAAAGCGACAAAAAATCTAATCGCTGAGATTGTGAAGGATCTGTTATAATTTCTCTGTTCTGTCTATTTGGCTTGGCGTATCACACATCGACCAGAGGATGGAAAGAATACGTCTTAGTTTTATGAAAGAAGGGATGTGAAAGATTTTTTGTAAACAGATCGTGGACGCATTCGTCAACCTAAAATTATTCCCACGGCCTTGCAGTGGCGGAGAAAGAACATTTCTCGGGGTGAAAGGATTTTCTAAATTTAGACCACAATTTCTCGAGAATGTTTTATGAGATTATAATTATTTAAACATATGATATGTTAATACAACCTTTTTAGTTTATGTTCCGTATTTTTTTCTGAAAGATTTTTTAATAAGATAAAATGTTAGCTGAAGTAATATTTAGGAATTTTGGAAATAATCAAATTTACGGAAATTTATTAGTCTTTAACAATATTTTTAAAATAATGTACTATTCTTATTTAATTTTTTGGGGGCAAGATGTATTAAATAAATAGTATATTTACATAATAAAAAATAGTTATTTCTATACCTAGGCACTAAAGTGTAATTTTTTTTATTAGAATATGGATTATATTCTATTAGGCGATAGCCGAGGAGAATAAACCATATGAGTAATAAAAAAATCTGATGTGGCCAGCACATTACCTGCCGGCAGTTGTATGTGTTTTATACAAATTCTATACAGAAAGTTTTTAGCAAAAGATCCTATATTTCCAGTAAAATTATAACACAAACATACTCTGTCAATTGCACTTGACATTGACATGTTTCAATAAGAATTTTCTTAAAATAGTTGCTGTTTCCATAGTTATAGCATAACTGGCTAAAATAAAATATTTAATTTCTTTATAATTTTTTAACTCTATATCCATTTAATATGAAGTATAAAATGCATTCAAATCATATAGAGAATAAAATATTCCTTAATATTTATAATACCATTAAATGTGAAAAAATTATATTTATCATCGTTTAAAAAAAAATATCAAAAATCTTCAAATTAGGGTACTTCCGATTGACTAATTATAACCAAAATCTAATCAGCTCTTCATATGGATGTAACGAAGAAGAATACGAAAAATAATAATTTTTGGAATTGTACTATTAGAGTTATTGCAGACACACACACACACACATATGCACACACGCACGCACGCACACACACACATACACACACACACACACATACACACACACACACACACACACACACACACACACACACAAATAGTAAAATCGTATTCTAGGTACTCTAAAACGTGCTTATTCATCAAAAACTCACCAACGAATTTTTTGACCAAAGACAATACCTTCCTTACCTAAAGGTGACGGAAGGTAAAAACAAATTCATAAGGCAGTCTGTTAACGTACCGTTCCAGGTGTGGAAAACGAGCCACTTTGCGACTACTTTTAGAAAGAAAAAGGAAAATTAAATTTAGTTCACCACTGTTGTAATATTTGCGGGTCACGAGCTTTCTGGTGTGCGGATCGGAAAACTGAGCTGGTAAAAAATACTTTAGTGCTGAGGTATATATTATTTTTTTTCCGAAATCGACGCAATATATCTCTCCGCGAAGTTAGCCAAACTATTAGCTAAAGTAAAATTTTACATACTTATGTCAAAATTTTACGTACTGATCTGTCATTTAAGTTTGATATAAGAGTCTGTAAAGTTCTACTTCTACTAATATTTTGGCTAACTTCGCAGAGTGATATTGTGTCGATTTTGGATAAAATATATTATGTTTACATAATAAATTTTCTTAAATTTTTGCGTACTTATTATAATAATTTTTAACAAAATACGAGGGTCACGTTTGAATTATTCCGAACAAGGCACATGTTTTATATTATTTAGAATTTTATTTGAAATATGTTTAAATTAGTTTCCTTTAACAATAATGCTCCGTCACCATTTTTTCCTTCCACTTCGGAAGTCTTCTTTTCGAATGTTTTCAAACTAATTTGTAAGAGACTGAGACTAAAAAATTGTCAAAGATTTGAAATGAATTAATTTTTATGGTGACTTGAAAACTGCCAGAGTTGTAAAATTAATTACTAGGAATCAGGAAAACTGTGCAAATCTGCTTTGTATGCAGATATCGGTAATGATGATGGTGCGGGCGTTCACCAGGCGTCACCTCACGGTCACTTATTGCTAGAAACTTGTCAGATTAAATTCAGGCTGCTTAAAAACTGTACACTCAGTCAAATTATAAATCATGATTCGAAAATGCTCTCTGGTCTCGTTAATTTTATATTTTCACTTTATAAAAATGATTAATTAAGTCCATATTAACCATCGGAACTTAATTTCAAACGACAGGTAAATAACTATTTAAAATGAGAGCGCAACTTTTATTTTCCACGATTTACTTTATTTTCCTATTCTCAATAATTCTAGCGCGTTCTTTATAAATTACCTACAGACAGAAAATTTTAAGTATTTCTTCCACAAATTGCAAATTAATTCAGTGAAATCATAAATTACGGTTTCTCAAAGAAAATAGAAAACAAAGATAATCGGCCTAATTCTCTAAGCAAAATTGTTAAAATTAACGACCATTTTCAGTTGTTAATTTCAATGTCAGTTGCTAAGTTCAAAATCCCAATTCAGTATAACATCAAGTTGCTAAAATTTAACAACTGGTCGTTACGGCGAATTGTTAATCTAGCAACTGCATTTCTCTCGTTGTTAGTATTGAACAATCGCTGTTACATAATTTTTCTTGAAAATTTTGCGTTAGGAAATAAACTTTTACTGGAAATAGAGGGACGACAGCAAAGGTAAACTATTTATAAACTAATATATACCTACATGCCCAATAAGTATATACATTTTTAAACAAGATTTTAGATTTATGCAAAGAAATACTGAGTCAGTATATACCCGAAGGTCTCATGTTATAAAATGAAGGGTTTAAATTTATTCCAAACTTAAATATTTTAATTCTTAATATTGAACACATTTTCAGATTCTCTCCCGAAAAAATCTAAATTAAATTTTTTGAAATCTTACACATTTAAATATGAACATCCATTTCAACAATGTAAAATTTCTATTATTTTTACTGCTAAAACTTCTAGACAATGGTCATGCGTCATTCCTGATGATAAGATTTTTGAAATTTCGAAATCGATCGCATCGAATTGAATAAACATGTATACTAAACTGAAGATTCTCCCAACACTTAATTTCTACGCCTAGCTATGGGTCTTATAAAGAGATTACAGGGCAAAATATCAATTTTTCAAGTCAATCAACCATTTGCAAAATTTTCAACTATAGCAATTATCAGAACTGAAATGCAGAACTAGCTTTGTTATTTAATTAGTCCAAAATTACCATGAAATTTACCATTAGAGAATATTGTTCCGCGGAACATCTTGCACCCCAAACTTTCTTATCACTCATTATTAAAAACTCAAACGTCAAACGAATCAAAATCTGTAACTTTAGGTTGTGAATAGAGTAAAATTATGTACAAATATTGAGAACCGACATACCTTTTAACTCACTTGTTAATAACTTCACTGCTATATTTAACAACGATTGTTTAGAACGACCGTTTTTAACAATGTCGTTAATTATGTATTTACAGAATACCAATTGAATGACAGTTGTTACAAGAGTTGCTAAAAATCGTTGTTAACTCTCAGTTGTTACCTAACGACTATGTTAACAACTATCTTAGTGAATTAGGCCGTATGACAGAAAAGATGTAATTTAAACTTTTATATTTACATTACTAGTAAATTGATACCAAATACTAATTTCTAATATTGTCTAATAACCTATCTCCAATAAAAAATTTCCCCCTACGGCACTGGTGACAGTAGCCGACAGAAGCTGCGAATGGTGAGAGTCTGGTAAAGTGTAACTTCCCTCGGCAACTGTTGATCTAGGTGGTTTCTGTGGGAATGTACCCCTAACAACCCAGGGAATACGATATTCAAAAATCTATTCATCATTTCACTTGTTGTGGAAACGTAATCACTTTTAAAGCCCCTTTATACAAACGTAATAAGTGAAAAGGGGATTTAAATTGTATGTTTGTATGTTTTATCCATTGATCAGAATTATTCATTCGTCCTTTCTATTCTTTTAGAATTTAGATCGTTATTTACACAAATATTTGTGAACAATACCAGTAAAGTAACAAATATATCATTCTGTTGTCTATTTTGAGAACGAACAGATGTGTACGTGCTTTTTGTGAATTTTTGTACGATATTTATAACTGAATATATGAGTTTATGTGTACAGTGTACACAGTGTAAACCATGTTGACGAATATATAACATCTTACTCTGAAGAAGATATAAGTATGATGTGTTTCAAGATATTTGCAAATCTACCTGCCCTCATAATTACGCGGTACACCGCAAAACAGCATGGTATTTGCGATCCTATGCGTCAGGGGAGGATTAGCAAAATTTGGGAAAACGATGTAGCGGTACTTTCTCGAAATCTCGCTAATTAATATTTATTTATTTATTTATTTATATCATTAAGGGAAACCAACAGTATACATATACCAATAAAAGGTTTCCTCGGTTTAAATAATACAAAAATAGTACATAAATCATACCTAAGTAATAAATTAAATTATGTTAAAAAGGAAATATTTTAAATGAAGAAATGCTGAAAAAAGAAGTGTTATCATTAGGAGCAAATATTTACCACCTCCTTTTTAAAAATATATAGTGATACGTGAAACAAGTCAATATGCACAAACCTGGAATTATAAGTCGACATAATTCTATTCATTGGCGAATTTTTATAATTGTAAGAATTAATTGTTTGTAATGAAAATAGATTAGTTGATCGCGTACTTTTTGTGTTTACAGCAAATCTTAATGTTAAAGTTATTGAAGGTAAATATATTATGTTATTGATTAACTTGTATAAAAAAATCATATCAGCTTCAATTCTTCTATTTTCCAACGAGTGCATATTAACATGTTTTAACAGAAGTAAGTAGTTGTTGATATTTAAGTTAAATTTATAGTTTAAAAGAGTGACAATTTCTTTTTGAATTTTTTCTACAAGTACAATATTTTTTTGATAGTAAGGATTCCAAACAACAGATGCATATTCTAGCTTAGAACAAACCAAAGTGTTAGGGGTTATTAAAATATTTACAACTGCGAAATATGCATCCAAATGTCCTGTATGCTTGCTTAACAGTAGTATATACATGGTAATTGAAAAGTAGTTTTGGGTCAAAAAAACACTCCCAAATCTTTAATAATATTTTATATATAATTTGTGAAAATTTGGCGTCATGTCATATTCTTTTTTCTGTATTCTTAAAATTCAAGTGACATATTAAATTCCACAAAAAATATTTCGTGCGCCGGATTTCAAATATTTTGTTACAACCCTGTCATGGTTACTCATCAAGATCATTTAAGAAACACCCGCTGCGTAAGTCGAGGCAGTTATGTTTGCAAATATCTTGAAACAAACTATACTTACACTTAACGATAAATCGACCGATTTATTGATCGACTGCGACCTTAATTTATCGGTACGTGTAAAACAGAAAAATCGATCAATTTGTTTACGAAAATAAATTTATCAATAACTTGCTTAAATAGAACGAGTTCTATTTTCCGCAATTTTCCGTCGATTTTTTAGTGAATTTTTGGTTACTTTTCTAATGTCAACTCTATAGTACATGACATTTCAAACTATTTTTAATGTGTGCTTGATTCCAAGGTTATAATTGCGTATATTCTCTAGTTTTACTCATTTTTAACTTGTACGCTACAAGAAAGATTACACTCCAAAAAACTATAAGAAAACTGAAGTGCTGCTAGGTTAAACTGTAACCTCACAAATATATAAAATAATATTAAGAAGTTGGTAGTCCTAATTTCAACAAAAAAAAATCTGATGTGGCCAGTACATTACCTTCCGTCAGTTCTATGTATTTTGTACAAATTTCATACAGAAAGTTCCTTGCTAAAGATTATATTTCTTGTACTTTACCTTCCGGCAGTTGCATGTATTTTATGCAAATTCCATACAGAAAATTTATAGCAAAAGATCCTATATTTCCAGTAAAATTATGACACAAACACACTATAGAGCGCGAGCAGACACGTGACTCGAGCGACATTGACGTGCTTGGAATCAGCTGATTTGTGTGCGCATGTCATTTTGACAAGGACAATGTTACGTTGACAAGACCAATGTTTTGATTTATTTTGATTTTTAACTGCTAAAATGTTATTATTTTTAATTTCATATGTTTTATTGCTTAAAAATTGTAAAATAATAACATTAAAGCAGTTCAAAATTAAAATAAATCAAAACATTAGTATTGTCAACGTGACAATGTTCTTGTCAAAATGACATGCGCACACAAATCAGCTGATTCCAAGCACGTCAAGGTCGCTCGAGTCACGGGTCTGCTCGCGCCCTATAGGTACGTTCTATCGGTGTCAGAAATCTTACTACTTCTTCTAGTAGAACCTCAATGATCATTCTTTTGCGTCAAAAAAATCTGAATATTCCTACGAATCATTCCAACTTTAGAGCTGGAAGCGCTGGTTGGAAGATATATAGATTGGAGATAAATTTAAAATTTTACTAGCCGACTGTCGCGCGTACCTTTCTGTTACATTTGTCAATGTTCAGATTAGATTGTGCTCAAAGAAATACCTCCTTTACATTTTTATTATTTAATATATTTTTATATAATTATAATCTCTGTAATATTTGCATAACAACATTTTGAAGATCCAAAATAAACATACAAAGTTATCTTTAGTTGTTAACTAACAATAACACATAAACTCTCCCACTGTTCTATCGTATTTATTTTTTACTTGACAGCTATTTGCCACTGAGCGTTCTATTGCTTTAAGAATATTCTTATTCTAGTAGGAATATTTCTGACACCGATAGAACGTACCTTATGTCAATTTCACTTGACACTGACATCTTTCAATAAAAATTTTCTTAATATAGTAGCTGTTTCCATAGCTATGGCTACTTTATGAAATTTAATTTCTTTATAATTTTTTAACTCTGTATCCATTTAATATTAAGTATAAAATGCAGTCAAATCGTATAGAGAATAAAATATTCTTTAATATTTATAATAACATTAAATGTGAAAAAATGATATTTAACATAGTTTTTTCAAGAAAAACTGTTAAAATCTTCAAATGAGGGTACTTCCGGTTGTCCAATTCTAACCAAAATCTAATCAGCTCTTCACATGGATGTACCGAAGAGAAATACGAAAGAATTATAATTTTTAGAATTGTAGTATGGAAGTTATCGTAGACGAAAATTTTGTTACACACACACACACACACATACACACACACACACACACACATACATACATACATACATACATACATACATACATACACACACACACACACACACACACACACACACACACACACACACATACAGACATCATCGTAAAAATAGTAAAATCGTATTCTAGGGACCCTAAAACGTGCTTATTCATCAAAAACTCACCACCCAATTTTTTGACCAAAGACAATACCTTCCTTACCTAAAGGTGACGGAAGGTAAAAATTGATAGAAAATCGTTAAGTGTAAATTCTCAACGACTTGTATGATATATTGATCGATTTATCCATCAATAAATTGAACGATTTATTGTTAAGTGTAAAACAGCTGTAAGTGTATACCGAAACGATGATTTTGTTCTACTGAATGATTGATATTTCGAGTATTTGTTTTGTTAACATCAAATCTACACCATAGTCGAAAAATATGACCACATATAAATATAGCATTTTATATACTTACGAGAAAATCGTCTTTGTAAATCGGTATACGTTTTTCGTTTATAAACTAATAAAATCAAACAGCGCAAACAATATCTCACGAGTTAATTATGCGATGAAAATTTTAATGACCAAAATACCATGTATAACAATCTCTTTGTGAACTAGAAATTTCTGAGCAAGTTGGATGTTAAAAAAAAATATTATATTATTAAAAATAAAAGTTTATTATATTGTTAAAACTTACCATCAATTTTGTGTTTGAATATATCGAAGTTCATGCTGAAATTGCCACATTACAGGCACTGTAAAAGAAAAACAATGTTAAAATATGTAAATGAATTTAAAAATATTTTACCTCTCGCTACCATACGTATAGTAGAGGTACAACATGCTAAAAATTGTACGAGTATATTGAGATTCGATTTTGACATTTTTACGATGATGTGGGATGTAAATAGGTATATACATACAGGGTGTTAATTAAAACACAGGCTATATAGGCGATTAACATGGACACTATTGTGCAAGATTAAAAAAAATCGTGCAGTAGTACTCAAATTATGAGATGCAACTTTCATATTTCAAATGAGCACATATATTTCTTATTGTAATGTGCAGTGCCCGCCCTCGCCGCCACTGTTACCGCCTCTGTCCCCGTCGGTGTCGCCGCCGCTGTCACAGGGACGAGCGAGCGTCTATTGTTAGCGATGACGCAACCGACTGGCCGGCGCCTGCTTAATTACGCGGTTGATGTAACCTATTGTGTTGTATCTAGAAGTATTCCCGTGCGTTCTCGAATGTTCGGCTACGGTATATAAGCACCGTTGGCGAAGGCACTGGACGGTCTGATATAAATATTCGTTGCGTGTTAAACAGTTGGTGATATAAACAGATGGTAGACAAGTGGTGAATATAAATAAATATATTTGTATAAATAAATAAGTGATCTATATATTGCTTAAATAAATAATCTTAGTGTTTAAGTGTTTTATAATATTCTTACTCTTAATTAGTCTTTAATATTTGTTTAATCGTAGTGTTAGTTATATTTATCATCTTTTAATTATATTTAATATCTATTTATCGTTATAATAAACTTTTATTTTAATTAATAACAATTGTCTAATATTTACACTTCACCCAAATAAATAAAAACTTTACATTATTTTAATTTTATTCCGATTGTAATAAATAAAACTTTTATTATCCTTACATAACAATTTTTTAAAGAAAAATGTACAATAAATTTTTCTTAAGTTAATTTTTCTACAGCCTACACTCTAAGGTATTTTTAACCAATTTAACACTAAAATATGGTTCTTTGTGCCAACACATATTTAAAAATATTAAAGTCATTTCAGACACATCTAATTTTGCAATTTTAGTGGCTATAGAGTTTAAACAAAATATATTGTATCCAAAGACTCAATAATTTCTGGCACGAGGATGTTAGTTGATATAAAAAAACCACATGAAATGAATTTAGAACTATTCATTTATATCACATGGTATATCCATTTTGAAGTATGCAATAACGCTTTTGTAGCAATAAACACGTTCGTACATCTCACAGATCAAACCAAGAATATGTATATCACATATCACAGTTGCACAATCCACACTTTGGTGCTGATTTGATCGCTGCTTCTAATAAATGCACGTCATATTAACAGCGTTGAGTATATTTTACATTTATAGTGTAGTTCCAGCACCGTATTGTGCAAATGCAGACTAAGTTCAGCATAATAACTCAAAAAATTGTTGGTAATTAAAAGTAACCATATTTTTGAGTAATATATCTCATTTACTTCATATGTGGTTAACATCTTAACATATTTGAAATTTATTAAAATAACACGGACAAAATTTAACAAAACCGTATTTTCAACACGGACGAAAAATTTACTTATTTATGTGTTAAAATTAACACCAAATTACTTCACCAATCGATTTGGTTACTTTACACGGACGATATTTCTTAGAGTGTATATACAAAGTAGCCATTTGCGCTATCTTTTGTCAACGCAAAATGTCACTTTGTCGCTCATGCGCGACAAAGTAGAAAAAACGCTCGCTTTCCAAATTTCTAACTATACAATGTTGAGATACATAAGTCACTTGTCTACATTCTTAATGTAAACGTTTATCAGGAACTAATGGAACTGTAGTTACACATTTATTACCTTCACAAGTCAATATGGCATATAACTGATCTGCCGGTATATTACATAACCAAACAAAATGGTGCAGTGCTGTGAAAATAAAATAGAGCATTCATTTACAAAAACGAAAGTATAAAATGTTTAGATTAGATTGAAGCAATAGCAAAAGTTTGGCAATGGATATCCACTTTTTCACTGCACTAGTTTAATGTACTTGAAACAAATAAATTATACAAAAAAACTTTTTGTTATAGTGGAGAACCCCATTGTGGCGACCGTAGAAAAAATCTTGTGTGTGTTTCGAGCGCAAATGGACATTGCCGATTTCGACAGAACAACCTCTCAATCGACAATGTCCCATTTTGCGCTCTTTATACACAAATAGCTATTAAATTGCATAAGAATCAGAGTGCTATGAATTAATTTAAAAAGTTGAATTATCTATTAATCAGAACGGAGGCAACTTTGAGCAGTTTGTAATTAAAATTGTTAGAGAATTAAACTGTCAGTTGACTTATTATAATAATTTGTTTTATGTCAAAATTTTTGAATTTGCATGCTTGGAAACCGATTAAATTTAACGATGTGTTAAATGTAAATCTAGTAAATATGTTATTTCAAAAAAGAACATCGAGTTGACTATCTATTTGGGTTAACAGATAAACGACGTTCATTTTTTAAAATAATTGCATACTAGATCTATTTTATCATGACTTTAAAAAAGTTACTCGGTTACCAATGGCGCATATTGAAAACTTTTAGCATCAAGAATTCAGAATTTTATGACATAAAATTCTATGCAAATTAAAATCCATAAAATTTTACGGGACCGATAACACCTATTTGATAAAAACTGAATTGGCGAACGGTATTGTGCTGACCACAACAGATTTTTTGTTAACAATACATTCTCTAACCTATAAAAATATAGTGTATATGTATTTCGAATTGAAAATTATCAAATTATAACCGTTATGAATGGAATGTATGACCGATTAAACGCACTAATATGATTTTAAAAACCATACATTGGTAATATAATGGTTCGATAAGTGTAGAAAAGTCCAGTAGGATATCATGCCATTTACTGAAATTACGCGTAACTGTATTATTAAGTTAATTTTGAGTATATAATAAGTTTAACTATGAAACAGTTACACTATTTCAAATGGATTAAACTCTTTAGAGAGACCATCACCTGGGAATGCGTTCAAAATTGACAATTGTGCATGGAATAATGTCAAATTATCCACTTGATTAGTGTGGTAGTTTAGTAGATGATAAACAAAAAGCCGAGAAAAAAGTAAACAATACATGCTTAACAGTTTGAAAGCGTAAAAACGTAGGTACAATTTCTTATGTTTCAATCTACTGAACGCCATTTTTTTCAATTTCACTAGGGAGTTAAATCGATCTCTTCGGACATTTAAAGAAAACACAAACTTTGTTGTAGGTTTCAGTTCTTATTTGAATGTTTTTGTTTAGCAAAAGAAACAAAATTTACAATTTACGTGTCATAAAAACATTATAGTGCAGAATTTGAGTACTCTAATGTCTTTCATTATAGGCCTTGGATCATAATGAATCCAATAGAGTACTCAGTACTATAATGAGCTATGATAACGCCGTACTTGTTTACAAACAAGTAAAATGAGCGCACCAGATTTTCCAGATTATTTTTTTTTCCTTCAATACCAAATAAATATAATACAAATAAAAATTTATACGTAATACGGATTGTAACTAATTATATGGTACACGTCGTGTTATCAAACTCGCCTTCGCCTCCTTTATAGTATAGTCCTGAATTTATAATCTTTAATTATTATTATTATTATTATTATTATTATTATTATTATTATTATTTCAGTTATAAGAATATAAAATGTTTCTAAATACCATCCCTACATATTTACAACATCTATTGCCAAAAATTAATAATAGATGGATTCTAAGGTTAAATATAAATAAAACTATTATAATTAACCATTAACCTTAAAATTAATTTTAATAAAAAAACTAAATACGCATTTCGAGAACTAAGTTCTCATCATCAGTAGTACAACAATGGAATATTAAACAGAGTAGTCAAAATTACTCAACATGTCAACCCTGCTAGAGGTCCTAACTCTGAAAAACAAGTGAGAGAATTGGGATTATATAGGGACGGGAGTCATAAGTGAATGATTACCTATAAACTAAGACAAATTTCGTGCAATAATATGGAGTCATTAAATTTTAAATCGTCCAATAAGATTTATCTTTGTATTAAATCGAAAAGTTTTGAGTTTGGTATGAGAACGAGATCTGCGTTCATCAAATTATTTTTATATTTATTTATTATTAAACTCTCGTATCCATCTAAATATCTATCATTGTTAATATGTTTTAAAAGTTTAATATGAGAATTGTTAACTTTGTGATTATTAATGAAAATATGTTGTGCTACGCTATAGCTACCTAAATGCGCTTGATTTTTCCCCATTTAAATAACATTGGGTTTTGGCACATTTTGGAACTGTATTTTTGTCAAAGGCAATAAGACGTTTAAAAATCCACTTAACATTGAAATATATACTAGAGTGACTCGAAAATATGTGGACAAAATTTAAAGTCCCAATCAATATTCTTAAGACAATTGTAGATAGCTTTTTTGGGCTTTTAATGATTTAATGATTGGGATTTCAAATTTTGTCCACATATTCTCGGGTTATTTTAGTACATATTCCAACATTGAGTGGATTTTTTTAAATGTCCTATTGGCTAGGAAAAAATAAAGTTCCAAAATGTGTCAAAACCCAATGTTATTTACATAAAGAAAATCAAGGCATTAAGCGGTCATTGCCAGCCCGATTTTTATTTATTTATTTGGAACCATTTTAGGGGGCGTCCCTGGTTATAATTCGACTTCACCCCTTTTAAGGTCCTCCCTAATATACATATATTTTAAACAATATCATATACTTATTTTCTCATATTTAAAATAAAAGCAAAGATTTATTAAATATATTAAGGTATAGGAACGTTAGATTAAAAATATTAGAAACAGTAAACAAGAAAATCTGTCATCTAATAGCATGATTTATACTTGAAAATGTCTCTTGCCTAGGAATTCTTGTGCAATTTTTTCATTACGCCATTTTTTTTCTTGATAACAAATTGTTAATTCTTTTTTATTGTGAACGATACTTAAGTCAGATTTACTTAAGCAAGGGGCCATTATTAGAAGAAATTTTGAGATATATGAAAAAAACTTAGAGCAATTTTATGACAATTGTTACAACTAACACGAAATATCACTGATATAATAGCTCTTTGTGTATTAAGAGCGCAAAATGGGACATTGTCGATTGAGAGGTTGTTGACGCGCGACGAAGGAGCGCGGCATTCTCTCGAAATTGACAATGTCCATTTGCGCTCGAAACACACACAAGATTTTTTCTACAATCCTTTACCATACCAAAAATATAATAAAATGTGCACTTTGTACTTACAGTACTACTCAATAATCTTGCAGTGAAGATAGAAATATATTCAAATATGACTTCAAGATATTGTTTTGACTTTCGTTTTTACAAAAAATTAATGCCAATTTAGTAATGAATATTATAAATTTTTGTATAATTTATTTGTTTCAAATATATTAAACTAGTTCAGTGGAAAAGTGGATGTCCATTGGGATCGTACACGTCAAACTTTTGCAGGTGGCAGCACAACTGTTCACACAATTTATTTTATATTTAATTTTAATTTATCTTTATTTTCCATACTTCTTGAGCTATTGCTTCAATCTCTAAGCATTTTATACTTTCGTTTTTGTAAATAAATGCCCTATTTTATTTTCACAGTAGTGCGGCATTTTGTTTGGTTATGTAATATACCGACAGATCAGTTATATGTCAGATTGACTTCTGAAGGTGGTAAATGTTTAACTACAGTGCCATTAGTTCCTGACTAAACGTTTCTATTAAGAATGTAGACAAGTGACATTTCTCAACATTGTATAGTTAGAAATTTGGACAGCGAGCGTTTTTCTACTTTGTCGCGCATGAGCGGCAAAGTGGCATTTTGCGTTGACAAAGGAGAGCGCAAATGACTACTTTGTATATAGACTGTAGAATAAAAAATATGTATAGGTCTAGGTAGTGTTTCATCAAGACAAGAAATTTTGTCTTGATGAGCATTTCTTGTCTTGGCTTGATTTTCAAGACAAGAAAATAAAGATGTCTTGTCTTGCTAATTTTTTGACGATGTAATTCTTGTCTTGATTCAAGAATTCTTGATATTTCTTGTTTCATGATATTTTAGGGGAATCCCCTTTTTCTATCGCTATATCCAATACGAACGCTCAAGTGTAGCGTTATTTCGATATTCCGTTCTTTTTATTTAAAACAATGAGTGTTCAAAGAAAAATAAATCAGATTCGGAATTGGTTTTATCCCAAAATAATATTTCTCCCTCTCAAATATAATAAAAATATGATGTGGCCAGCACAGCACAATACCTCTCGTCATTTAATTTTAATCATACTTCATTTCACGTAAGAAAATAGCGTTGGTTTAAATAGGAATATAAATTTTGCCCTTTGATTGGTCAGAGTGCAAACCTAATACACTTTTATTAATATCTCTCTCTTTTAATTTAATATGTCCATTTGCACTAAAATCTAATGGATTCTTTCCTCTTTTCATATTAGAATAAGGTAGAAATACATGGTTTCAAAATTTTCTGAATAATACATAGTATTTAAGCGATGAGCGTTAAGAGGAGCTAGACACATAAAACATACAAATGCAGATTTGCAATATTAATTGTCAAGAAATCTTGATTCTTGATGATACTTTCTTGTTTTGTCTTGGGAAATAAAAAATACTTCTTGTCTTGGTCTTGTCTTGATTTCAAGACAAGATCAAGAGTATATCTTGATTTTTGTGAAACACTAAAAGAGCGATGGCCTGGATACGCTACTGACATGATCAATATATTTGAATTTTCGCTTCATATTTTAAGTATAAGATTAGTCATTTCTCTTGACAATATTACATCAAAATGAAATATGAATTATTATACATTGCTATCAAAATTTTGATTTGCATTTTTATGTTTAAGGGTCGCTTTTAATTTAAGCTTTGTTGGTGCGATAATGAACATCACATTTACGCGTAATTCTTGTACATATAATTGACCCCATGCCAATCGAATTGAAAATCACATGTTTGGATTAAAATTTAAGGTCATCATTCCATCACCTGCATTAAATGCATCAATTATACAGGTGTGTAACTCCGACATGATGTTATTAGACTGAACATCCACAATTGTGTGAGTGTATTGAACTGTTTACTGTGATGATGTTAATTCCAGCTACATAACAGCTCATTTACATGCGTTGCATTTGCAGTCTTCACATACACACATGTCCTCATACCAATGTGCTCCCGTACGGCGAATGCTAGGTATCGATTCCAATTCTACATATTCCAGTAAGTAGTTCTTTCACGTTCCTCTTTTATTACATGCACAAGAATACCTGATCAATCGCGGGATATTTATTTTTGGGCCAATGAAGTGACGTTTCAATGTGAGGAACTATTTGTTTAGCTCAATTCTTGTCAGCAAACCAGGAATTTATTATCTACGAGTAAGAAATCAATCAAGGACGATTCTTGTTCCAAGTAGTTTATTGTTTAAACTAAAAAAAATCAAATTTTAATCCATTAGTAGTATAAACATTTATGAAATAACGCATGTAACAGACGTTTTGAGAAACAATGTAGACCTGTGAATCAAACAGAATTTTTTTTTATTGAAACGTTGGCATAAATGACTGTTCCTATAAACTAAGGGGTTAGTATATTTTACAACAAGTAATGGAATGGCTCATTCCACCCGAGTAAAAAGTTTGTCCTCCGAGCTGAAGGCGAGGATTACGTTTTGTGAGTGTGGATTATGCCACTCCAAACATATTGTACTATACTTTCTCCAACAAGATTTTAGAAATTATACAAAAAATGTTGATTCATTATAACAATTATCATAACCATCAAATAATTTTTTTGACATTAATTGCTTATAATAACTGCATTTATATATTTCTTTTGTTTTTTTTTTACCATCCGTCACCTCTAGATAAGGAAGGTATTGTCTTTGGTCAAAAAAATCAATGATGAGTTTTAATGGATCCCTAGAATGCGATTTTACTATTTTTACGATGATGTCTGTATGTATGTATGGATGGATGTATGTATGTGTGTGACGATTTTTTCGGATCGCATAACTTCAATACCACCTATCCAAAAATTATAATTTTTGCGTATTCTTTTTCTTTACACTTATATGAAGAGCTGATTAGATTTTGGTTACAATTGGTCGACCGGAAGTACCCTAATTTGAAGATTTTAACAGTTTTTCTTGAATGTTATTATAAATATTAAAGAATATTTTATTCTCTATAAGATTTAATTACATTTTATACTTCATATTCAATGGATATAGAGTAATAAATTTATAAAGAAATTAAATTTCATAAAGCAGCAAGCTGTGCTATAACCATGGAAACACTACTTTATTAAGAAAATTCTGATTGAGAAATGTCAGTGTGAAGCGCATTTGACAGTATGTTTGTGTTATAATTTTACTGCAAATAAAAAACTTTCTCTATGGAATTTGTACAAAATACATAGAACTGAAGGTAATGTACTGGAAATATGGAATCTTTTACAAGAAAATCTCTGTGTGGAATTGTTACAATATACACAGATCTGACTACGATTTGACGGAAAGTAATGTGCTGGCCACATCAGATTTTTTTCGTAATAGCTGGCCCACTGAATCATTAGCAAGTTCTCTTATTTCTGGTGGCGTACATTCCATATTTATATCTTCATTGCCACTTGACATTTTTCGCTATAAAATGTTATTTAGTTAATTTTCATACGTAATATAACAAGTGATATGATTATCATCGATGATATTCTCGAGTGAAACCGAGTTGCAGATTTGTGTGCTGCTTCGGTTTCACGAGCAATATCTTCGATTATTAAGCATATCACAAGTTTATATTTAATGAGAGAATATAATGAATTTTTGTGACACATTATGTGTGCTGCTAACCTTACCTTTAATATATTGTATTACAACATGGTTAATTTGACAATTATCTTATTATTTTCATCATTGTTGATATCAACGCAACGATTATTATTAAGGTGATATATTTTTTGTTTTTTATCATCGCTGTGAAAGACATTTAACTAGGGAGACTCTGAATGTTGATTGGCGGAAAATATGTCACGTAACTCATGAATTATATTCTCATACGTAATATAACAAGTGATATGATTATCATCGATGATATTTTCGAGTGAAGCCGAGTTGCAGATTTCACGAGTCCGAAGGACGAGTGGAATGTGCTGCTTCGGTTTCACGAGCAATATCTTCGATTATTAATCATATCACGAGCCTATACTTAATGAGAGAATATAATGAATTTTGTGACACTTTGTGTTTGCTTCTAACCTAGCTTTTAATGTATTGTATTACAACATGGTTAATTTGACAATTTCCTTATTATTTTCATCGTTGTTGTTATCAACCCAACGATTATCGCACATTTTTGTCCTCAAAATTAACTGTCAATGTCAAATAAAGAAAACAAATCCCTTAGTAACAAATATAAATAAGGTGATAATTTCTTTGTTTCTTATCATCGCTGTGATAGATATGTAACTATGGAGATTCTGAATGTTGATTGGCGGAAAACATGTCACGTGACTCATGAATTATATTCTCTAAGTAATATATTATTATTTAGATAAACACTGCTCTAGGAATATCCAAAAATCTGTAAAAGTTAACAGAAAACTCCAAAAGTGTCCAAAACTTCAAGACGTCAAACGTGAATTCAGAAATAAATAAATATAAAACAAAGAGTCATAACCATAGCAACCGAACAAAGATATTTGCTATTTCGCGCTAATATGCGGCTAAACAGATTCTGAAGAGTCAAAAGCCGTGTGGAATTATTCCAAACGGCATACGGAATTATACCACACGGTTTGTTGGAATAATATTAATTCCAACATAATTTTTAGTTGTGGAATGTGTAGTTTCCAAAATAGTGTTGGGGAAATTTAATTTTACAACATTGATAAGGGACCATTATCTTCAAAGCCGCAGTTTTTTAATACTTTGTCTCATTTATCTCTGGACGAAGTTAAATCTATTTCCCGGATCATCAGATATATTTTTGTCTGTAAATGTTGTTCGTTTGGTATTCCCCTCGACCATATAACTATAGACACGTAATACGGACATTTGTTGTGAAGCGAACGGCCTGAGGTCCGGGGAAAGGGGACTATGCCCCTACAGGTTATGTTGGTTGCATAAAAGAAAGCATTTATTTAAAAATTAAATATTATTCCGTTACAATTAACATAAAAATGAAATTTATGTTGTAAGCAGTTTTATTGTATTTTTGTTTAACTATTGTAATTAATAAAAACATTTAATTCAATTAATTTTGATCAGATCTAATGTAATGACATCAATTTTAATAAATCGTTAATAAATAATATTTTTTTATCGAAATATAAGAAAATTATTAATAATGTAAAATGGATTTCCATAAAAAAAGTATGTATATGAATAAAAATATTCTTTTATTTTACATTTTGACTTACAAGTGAAAAATAATAGTTGATTCCTTATTCTCTTTCTAGAGGAGCTACGCACGAGCGAACCGTGATTGTTACTTTCATTTATTCTAATTGTATTTTTTAACAAAATAAAAACAAATAATCACAAAATCACAAATAACCACTAAAAAAGACTAAAACACAAATCTACAATTAAATACACTGAACTATTATTACACGACTCTTGTATATACTGTACGTAAGCAACCAACATAACAACCTATAGGGGCGCAGTCCCCTTTCTCCGAGCTTCAAGCCGTTTGCTTCAAAACACTGTATACCCTAGCGATTACGTGTCTATAGTTATATGGTCGAAGAGCAGTGGCGGATTTAGCACTTGAGAGGCCCCAAGCGCAAATCAATTTTGAGGCCCCCCTAAACACCCCTCCCACAATATTTTCAATACCATTATAGTGAGCATTCGACGCGTATGTTTTTACTGTAGCACGCACTCTAGGTTATTAATAAAAAAATAAAAATACAAATACATATACGGTTTATTTGAAAACAGGGTTTATTAATAAACAATACAACAAAAACATATTTGAATTTTAATCTAGTCTAGAAAATCCACCTTTCAAGAATTTTATTTTGAAGGTTATGTAAATATAGTTGCAAAACCATGAAAAATATTAAATTCCACAATAATTAGAACGGATAGCAAAATTTATACTGATTTTGGATTTTTTTTGAAAAAAAGTAGGGGCAAATTCATATAAACTGAATGTACTTAACATTGAAATGTTTTTGATTTATTGATTTAGAGATATCTAAAATACAATTTGAGATATATCTAATTCATTTGCAGATATCTTAAATTTAGTTTTTGATATCCAAAATCTACAATTGAATTAGGGATATCTCCAATTCAATTTCAGATATCTTAAATTTAAATAAGCCTATGTTTCATAAGAACTATGTTAGATCACTAGCGAATTAAGGATATCACTAAATAAATTAGGGATATCACTAGATGAATTACGGATGTCACAAAAAAGAAATAAGGATATCATTAAATGAATTTTGGATATCGCTAAGCAAATTAAGAATATCACTTAATAAAATATGGATATGTATTTTTATTTTAAAAATTACATATTCAAAATCTGTTTAGTGATATTCTTAATTTATTTAGTAATATACGAAATTCGTCTAGTGATATCTATAATTCATATTTAGATATCTACAATTGAATTTGAAATATATGAAAATAAATAATGTGAGATATCTCAAATTTAATGAAGAATATCACTAAACGAATTATGGATATCACTAAGTGAGTTAGAGATATCACTGAACGAATTTTGGATATGTTACTTTAAAAATAAAAATACATATCCATAATTAATTTAGTGATATTCTTAAATCATTTAGTGAGATTGTTAATTCATTTAGTGATATCTCTAATTCATTTGGTGATATCTCTAATTTGTTTAGTGATATCCTTAATTCGCTAGTGATCTAACATAGTTCTTATTACAGATATCTCAAATTGATTTTCAGATATCTATAATTTAATGCCTTCGAGATATCTTCAAATCATTTGCAGATATTTAAAATTGTATTAGAGATATCTTAAATTTATTTTGTGATATCTTAAATTTTATTATGGATATGTGAATTTGTTTTAAGAATGAAACTCAAATTTAATTATAAGTAAAACGACTTTCCATAGACATACAACCAAAAATTTTACTCAAAAACTTTTAATTTGTGGTTAAAAGAAAACTATGGACTTCTACGTTTTTTGTTTGGGAATTTTCAGTCTCTGTAAAAATCCAGCTACTTTGAAGACTTGCTTTGAACTGATATTCTACTGCATGAATAAATAAAATAGTGTTTTCACGATTTACGACTACAAAGGGCAATATAGATCTTGTGAATAATAGAATAAAGGGTTATGGAAAGAACGTGTAATATTATTACGACCCAAGCATTTGTTGTCCCGACTTGGTTAGACCTAGATTTCTATTCGAAAAGAACTGCTAGATACTTTAATAGTTGATTCTATCATCAAAAAGATAAAACAGTTCATATACGTACATATATTCTCTGAAGAATTGTTTTGATTCGATAAAGTACACCTTGAATTAAGGGTTTAAAAGATCAGAATAACAAATAATACTCGTATACGAAATGTACAAAAACTCATAAAATCGAATGTGTCATTTCAGGATTTTTCAGATAAGTGGATTATACCTGTCTTAAAGGTACATAGCAGATTAACATGGGAAATCAGTTTTTTGCAATTTCATGCTCGCCTAATTATTTTATAAGCAAAAACGCGTCAAACAAAATTTTAGGGCATAAAATTCTGCATCTAAATCAAAAAATCTGATGTGGCCAGCACATTACCTTCCGTCAGTTCTATATAATTTGTACAAATTTCATACAGAAAGTTCCTTACTAAAGATTCTATTTCTTGTACGTTACCTTCCATGTATTTTATGCATATTCCATACAGAAAATTTATAGCAAAAGATCCTATATTTCCAGTAAAATTATAAGACATACACACTATGTCAATTTCACTTGACACTGACATCTTTCAATCAGAATTTTCTTAATATAGTAGCTGTTTCCACAGCTATGGCTACTTTATGAAATTTATTTTTTTTATAATTTTTTAACTCTATATCCATTTAATATTAAGTATAAAATGCAGTCAAATCGTATAGAGAATAAAATATTATTTAATATTTATAATAACATTAAAAGTAAAAAATGATATTTAACATAACAAGAAAAACTGTTAAAATCTTCAAATGAGGGTACTTTCGGTTGTCCAATTCTAACCAAAATCTAATCAGGTCTTCACATGGATGTAACGAACAGAAATACGAAAGAATTATAATTTTTAGAATTGTAGTATGGCAGTTATCGTAGACGAAAATTTTGTTACACACACACACACACACACACACACACACACACACACACACACATATACACACACACACACACACATACATACACACACACACACACACACATACAGACATCATCGTAAAAAAAGTAAAATCGTATTCTAGGGACTCTAAAACGTGCTTATTCATCAAAAACTCACCACCGAATTTTTTGACCAAAGACAATACCTACCTTCCTTACCTAAAGGTGACGGAAGGTAAAAACAGTTCTACCTTTACATGCTTTATAACGACAGAAATTAATTATGAAAATGTCGAATATTACGTTGAAAATATTGACAGCCATGGAATTGAACAAAAAAATAAATAAATGCTTGACGTTTTATCAAATTGTCAGAAACGTCAAATAAGTTAACTTACGTTGTGACAGATAAAACGCCAAGCATTTAAAATTTCAACTTAATATCTTGCACTGGGGAGATACTATTCACAATTAACTGATTTCCCATGTTAATCCTTCATGTGTCGGTTGGCCTAAGACACCCGGTATAATCCACACGTGTGTTCCGGTATTATCGAATATATTTTGTTGCCACGAAACGTATTATTTTGGAAATCACGACTCCGAAGGAGGAGTGGTATTCTAAAATAATACGCTGAGTGTATCAACACAATATATTTTGATAATACTGAACACACAAGTGGTATTCGTATGATTATATAATGGATAAATTTGATGACAAAAATAAAATAAAATTTTTGACGTTTGTTGATAAATAAAACAACGTGTTTACTGGTGGTTACTGTGGCGATATTACATTTGTGACCCAGCGAATATACGAAAGCAATTATACCACGTCGTCAAGGGTGTTTGTTTATCAATACATGGTAACTAAGTAAAATTCTTAAATGACAACTTTAAAAAACTTCTCGAAAGAAGTTACAAAACCTTTTATTGAAGCTAAAATGTCTAACGATGTAAATTTTCATCGAGAATGCAGGTTTTTAATGACTGCAATATTTCTGGTTTCGTTTGACAGCCCAACTGGCAGTTGTTGGCGCCATTTTACTCACTATTTACAGCGATAGAAAGATATAGCCGTTAAATTGAAAAGGTCTACTGTATAATCAAGTTTATTTTTGTTTAGAAATATGACATTTGAAACTAGACGTTTATTTGTAGCGCAATTTTTATAATCGTCGATAGAATTAGTCTTTGATAAGGCAAGGTCTAATAATTTGT
Organism: Harpalus rubripes; assembly: GCA_963082715.1. NCBI lineage: Eukaryota > Metazoa > Arthropoda > Insecta > Coleoptera > Carabidae > Harpalus > Harpalus rubripes. Next base: position 14,648,972 of record OY720451.1, read on the forward strand.
TAAAGGTCGATGTTGCAATGGATAATGACTTTTAGGCGAATACTTTGACGATTTAACCCTACGAATTAAAAGTTTTCACTGTTTTTACCCCTATTAATTTTCAGTAACCAATAAACGAGAAAACAAGTGTAGTAAAAAACCTGAAAAAAATAAAGTAATGATTTTTTACAGTATAGTATTATACAGGGTGTAAATGAAATAAGTGCATTAAATTTAACCAGTAATGTAATTCGATGAGAGGAACAATATTTCTTAATAACTTTTATTTCTAAGTCTTTTAAATTTTGAGTTAAAATTCTTTAAAGATTTGCTGCATATTTCGTTACCCGCTCATGGAGAACAAATGCTGCCGTATTCAAGTCGGATACAAACAGCTCAAAAATTGTCGGTTATCGGTTACACTTACAGTCACAGTAATTAATAAATTAATCAAGGGAAATAACATTATTATTAATTAATACGTAATAGTACAGTTTTTAAAATATAGAAATTTAAATTTTGGCTAACAAAATTATAAAGTTGTGTATTAAACCAGGGTTTTTAATCACCTGTGAATAGTGCGAATAGAGGAAGACAAGGAGGGACGAGGAAAAGCAAAAGCATAGTTGTTAGGTTATGAGATGATTATTTATCGTCGTCAAATCATAATGGTATAAATACGTTATTCAAAAAATGTAAGTACAAACTTTTGTCCATTTAAAAGAGGTACATGAGTACCAATAATAGTCGTCCATTTATTGTTCCTGGCCAAACATTTTTTAATGAAAATTTTTACAGCATTTTCATCTGTCGAGATGTGTATAGTGCATAATAAATACACCTTACCAAGTAAATTCAGTCTCATTAATGAACACTATGAGCCATTCCCAAAATTGTAGTCTGTTATGTGCTTAAAACATACAACTTTTTGCACATGTTATGGATATCTGTTGCTTTTTTTAAAATTGTCATATGTGACACTCCGTATTGTGATGTGATAAAGATGTACAAGATTAACAAATGTGCGAATATTAAGAACAGAATGATTTGGTGATGATTTGGAAACGCTCCGTGTAAATGCGTTGGCAACTCCATGACACTGTCTTTATGTCAACCGTGATGTCAAGTAAAATGTAGTACAGATACGAGTAAAAAAATAAATAAATAAACCATAGGTAAGTAATTACAATGTCTGTGTACTCGCATTTTGACAGAATTTTACCTTATAAACAAGATTAGTACTAATATCAAAATTTAATTGGAACAATTGACAGGACTATCAATTGCTAAAACAAAATTTTTCATAGCTATTGCTACTGCATTCAATTATCACAAAAATATTTGGAACGACTCGTCAATTTACGGGGTGGCAAAATGTTAAAAAAATATGCGATTTCGAGAAAAAGTTATTAAGAAATATTGTTGCTCTCGACGAGTTATATTACTGGTTAAATTTAATGCACTTATTTCATTTACACTCTGTATATATACGAGTATATATGTATATAAAGTTTCTTAATTTTATTTGTAGCCGTTTTCAATTTAGAGATCAAAATATACATCTTTTTTAGAGGTTGGTACTGCTATTTTGTTTAAAGAATATGTGGTTTATATTAACATTCTTTCATGCGAAGACTTGTCATATAAGAAGCCTGTAAGACGTAATAAATAGTAGTACAATAAAACAGAAATATGTTCCACATATATGAATTTAATAATATGCTTTCTTTAATTAAATTTTCTTGGAATCCGTGAGATGATCAGGAGTCACCAACAAATATCTCAGCCTCTTACATTTACTTCAACTTTACTCGGTGTAAATAATATAAGAATCTTCTAATATTTATGCGAACTTTAAAACAAAGTTTTATCCATGTTTCATATTTCTCTCCGCTGCAAAACCACATTTCCATTTATGATGTGATGTTATCTGCTAGATCTCCATTCCGCAAATAATAAAAATAGTTTACGATTCTTATTATTTGAGGCAACGCTATTTACATTTTGATTTAGCGATGAAAATGCAATCGGCTCACAAACTCGCAATAATTCACCGGTTTCATGGTATCTGCTTTCATTCGCTTCCGAGTTCGATCGCTCGTGCAATTGCACAGTATTTCGCGGCTTTTACCTATCCATGTTGCACCAATAAATTGAAATAAAGCCCTTTTCAAATCGATGTTCCAATTGCCAGGCAATTTTAAACAAAAAATATTCCGGATTTATTCATTACCAATTTATACGCTAAATAATACAGCAAATACTGACCAATTAACGCTTTTTAAAACAAAAACTCGCAATTATGATTCACAGAAATAGTTAATTGTTTGGAGAGTAATGAAAAAATCTGTATTCACTACTAATTGTTAAAAATATACAGAATCAAAGATAGTGTAACGTTTTCATTTATTAGGGTGAAGAGTAAAAATCAAAGAATTATTACTAATTAAAATAGATGTTTATTGAAACGATAAATAAATATTTAAAACATAATAACAATGACGATTACTAATATTAACCAAATATTAAAAACTAATTTAATACTATGAATATAATTAACTAGTTAAACACTAAAAATATTTATTTATTTAAACATTTAACACGACTATTTATTTACACGATATTACTGATTATGTATTTTGACTACTGGGGCCCGGTTGTACAAATGCTGGTTCATCCTGCGCTCAACTGAACTTAGGCTTTGTTGAACCTGAGTTCAAATATTTAATCTGTTGTACAAAGTGAAATGAAAGTGAACTTCATTTGAGCTTAGTAATCAATATAAACAATTTAAGTTGGTAACGGTTTTATATGAAAAATGTCAAATATCATATTTTGTGTTAACTGTCAACAGGTAGTGAACATAGAATTAGAATAGAAATATTAAATTTACAAAAACAGAAACTGTTAAAATAGGTTAAAATTTATTAGTTTTTGGGCTCTATTCTGTAACTCGGTGGTTAATTTTTAACCACTGGTTAAAATTTTTATCCAATAGATATTGATTTGACAACTAAAAATCCCTGTTTTTGTTATATGTCAACATACTTGATTAGTTAAAAAAATTAACCAATGGTTAAAAATTAACCACTGAGTTACAGAATAGGCCCCTTTATTTATTAAATGTTACTAAAACTCTTTGTAATAAATTTATAATAAGTTGTTAAAAAAATTATTAATCATTTGATATCTGATCAAATTATTATTATTGATTCTTTGATTATTGTCCAAAATATGATCAACATCAATATTGTTTACAAAATCTATAGCAGCTTCTTCTTCAACAGTGATTGGTAGAAGGTCATCTTTAAGTAAACAAGCAGTATTATGTAGAACTGTTGTTGCTACAATAATAGCTTCTACTCTGTTTAATTTCAAACGTATTCAATACCAGCGAAGTCTCCTGTTACTTGTAAAAAAGAACCAGTTGCGAAGAAACGCAGTGTCACAAGCACCATATCTTCCGGGGATACCGCGTTGTTCCTTGAATAAATTAGCGATTAAAGATTATAGCTATTTTTCGAACTTAAATCTGTTTTACTTATTTGCTTACCTCTGGGTTGGTGAACATATTTCATCTCTAATTTGGTCTATAACATACATAACAGCAGCTTTAGACAACCGAAATCTGGCAATAAATTCCAAATCATTCCATTTTCTAAAATTATTTTCTCGTTTCTTGTATTTTTTTGCAGCTCTTCGCGGTTCTAACACATTAATTAAGTCTATCATATCTTCATCGTCAGTTAAAATACCGACTAATTCATTCATTTTGAAAATTCTTTATGTATATGTCAGAAAAATTGACAGATGATGTTATTTTGTTACTTAAGCCGCAGTTGAGCCGTAAAATGCGGCGGCTCAGCTGAACGGCACTTTGAGCCAAGCTTATCATTTGAACCTGATTTGTACAACGCAATCTGTCATCAAATTTCAAGCTCAAGGTTGAACTTACACTAAACCTATATTGTACAACCGGGCCTATGTAGTCTAACTTCCACAACCTCAGTATCACCGGCTGCCCGTATGCCACAACTCTTCAACATTACTGCCGAGTATTCACTTCTACTCGCCGTTACTGTCCCTGTATACCTACTTCCCAATACTCCTCAAAACTACCCAATATTCACTTCCACAGCTATCTCAGTATACCAGTAACTACCCGAGTACTTCGCTCGACCCTCAACTGCAAACACTCACTACGATAGTGCTGACTCCTTACTTCAGTACAGAATACAACTTACAAAAATTATTAATCAATTTAATGTGACACGCTCAAATTTATGGTTGATTTATAAGTGTCCTACGGGTTAGCCGGATACGACAAAGTGCTAGGATTGTTCAATGGGGTTGTTATAGTGCGAATTGAGTGAGATATTCATTAGACAATAAAGAATACAACTTACAAAAAAACAATTTATTAAATTAATGTGACACGCTCAAATTTAGGGTAGATTTATAAGTGTCCTACGGTTTAGCCGGATACGGCAACGTACTAGGATTGTTCCTTAGGGTTGCTATATTGAGTTTTTAATAAGATATTCATTAGACAATAAATAATACAACTTACAAAAAAAAAATAGTATTGTTCATTGGGGTTATTATACTGAGTATTGAATGAGATATTCATTAGACAATAAAGAATACAACTTACAAATTTAGGGTTGATTTATAAGTGTGCTACGGATTAGCTGGATACGGCAACGTCTTAGGATTGTTCATTGGAGTTGCTATAGTGAGTATTTAATGAGATATTTATTAGACAATAAAGATTATAACTTACAAAAAATTAATAATTAATTTAATGTAACACGCTCAACTATATGGTTGATTTATCAGTGTGCTACGGTTTAGCCGAATACGGCAACGTCCTAGGATTGTTCATTGGGGTTGTTATAGTAAATATTTAATGAGATATTCATTAGACAATACAGATTACAACATACAAAAAAATTATTAAATAATTTGATGTAACACGCTCAACTATATGGTTGATTTATAAGTGTCCTACGGGTTAGCCGGATACGGCAACATGCTAGGATTGTTCATTGGGGCTGTTATAGTGAGTATTTAATAAGATATTCATTAGACAATAAAGATTACAACTTACAAAAAATTATTAATTAATTTAATGTGACACGCTCAAATTTTTGGTTGATTTAGCAGTGTGCTACAGGTTAGCCGGATACGGCAACGCGCTAGGATTGTTTGTTGGGTTGCTATATTGAGTATTTAATGAGCTATTCATTAGACAATAAAGATTACAACTTACAAAAAATTATTAATTAATTTAATGTGATGCGCTCAAATTTAGGGTTGATTTATAAGTGTGCTACGGGATAGCTGGATACGGTAACTTCCTAGGATTGTTCATTGGGGTTGGTATAGTGAGTATTTAATGAGATATTCATTAGACAATAAATATTACAACTTACAAAAAATTATTAAATAATTTAATGTGACACGTTCAAATTTATTCTTGATATGTAAGTTTCCTACGGGTTACCTGGATACGGCAACGTCCTAGGATTGCTCATTGGGGTTGTTATAGTAAATATTTAATTAGATATTCATTAAACAATAAAGATTACAGCTTACCAAAATTATTAATTAATTTAATGTGACACGCTCAAGTTTAGGGTTGATTTATAAGTGTCCTACGGGTTAGCCGCATATGGCAACGTCCTAGGATTGTACATTGAGGTTGTTATTGTGAGTATTTAATGAGATATTCATTAGACAATAAAGATTTCAACTTACAAAAAATTATTAATTAATTTAATGTGACACGCTTAAATAAATGGTTGACTTACAAGTTTCCTACGCGTTAGCCGAATATGGCAACATCCTAGGATTGTTCATTTCGGTTGTTATAGTGAGTATTTAATGAGATATTCATTAAAAAATAAAGATTACAACTTACAAAAAATTATTAAATTATTTAATGTGACATGCTCAACTATATGGTTTATTTATAAGTGTCCTACGGGTTAGCCGAATACGGCAATGTCCTAGGATTGTTCAATGGGGTTGTTATAGTGAGTATTTAATGAGATATTCATTAGACAATAAAGAATACAACTTACAAAAAAAATTAATTAATTTAATGTGACATACTCAAATTTATTGTTGATTTATGCTACGGATTAGCCGGACACGGAAACGGGCTAGGATTGTTCATTGGGGTTGTTATAGTGAGTATTTAATGATATTTTAATTAGACAATAAAGAATACAAGTTACAAAAAATTATTATTATATAAGTGTCCTACGTGTTAGCCAGATAAATTTTCAAATAATAATAAATTTCTCAGCAAAGACTACTAGAAAATATTTGATATTTATTAATTTTGTTTTTCAATCGTTACGATCAGGGATTTGTTAACTACTTGATAGATTAAATTAACCTTTGCATGTACCCGGCCAGATCGACAGAGATAGTGATACATAATACCGATTTGTTGTCTTTTTCTCCTTTACTTGTCATTCGTTTGGCTGACATGTTTGACAGTTCTTAGCTTATTCTTGTTAACGTCATTGAAATTTAATTATTTTGTTTAATTAATTGTCAAATTTATATTTATATGTGTTCTAATTTAGCATCGTACTCGTACTTATTTCAAATTTCACCATTAAATATACATATTTGAATGCAATTTTTGACGTGAATTTGATAGTGATGTGAATATCAAATTCACTTGTCTAAATTGGAATTCTTCTCACTCACACTTCCCGTGTTCTCTCTTAATCTGGCCGGGTACACAAAAACATGTATCGATATACGCTTGCTCTATCTAGTAGTTAACAAATTCCTGGTTACGATAGGCTCGTAATTAGAATGTTAACAGATTCGAGCACAGAATTGCATTTTTTGTAAATTTGTAACTCGATCAGTTTCGAGTCAATCGGTAGCTACGACTTTACGATCGTTGTGTACAAAATTGCAAAATTATTTCTATATACTTTTTTAACTCTACCTATATCCATTTAATATGAAGCATAAAATGCAGTTTAAAAAAAGTATAAATAACGAAATATGCTAAATAAAAACTATAAATAAATACAATTTAGATATTACAATGATTGTAGAATAATTTTCTATGCCGTCCTGGAAGAACAGCTCGTTGAGAAGTAAAAATAATTTTTTTGTTATCAAATTGTGAGGGAAAGATGGTATAAGCAAGGTATTAAATTTTGAAGACTAGTCTTGCTTGTGATGATTTAAACGTCAAAAGTAGGTCTATTTTTACTCGGTAGGCGACGCTACAGTCGCAAAATTATGACGTCATTTGAAATTTTATATAAACTTTAAAAAATTTGATGTGGCCAGCATACCTTCCGTCATTTCTATGTATTTTATACAAATTTCATACA
>OY720451.1:14661323-14706323 GCA_963082715.1 Harpalus rubripes
GCATCACTTCAAACTATGAGGCCAGCGCGCTAGTCTAGCCTTCTAAACACAGTAGAGGTACAGCAGTCAGTGCGATTGGACGCAGGGCACAGCGCAGCACGGAATGTTAAATTTTGATTCTTTTTTGTTGAAGGATACTGCGAAAATGGTTTTAAAATGCTTTGTGCCAATGTGCAAGACCAATTACGGTAACATGGCTAAATTAATATACCTGGCATTAGAGAAAGTAGAAACTAAACAAGTTTCCTAATATATGATGAATGTGTATCATGCAGAACATCAAATTTAGTTACGAATTTTTTTTTAGGGATATTCTGCAACATTTTACTAAGTATTTATAGAAAAAACTGAAAAGAACAAATTTGTAATAAAAAGCAGTTTAACAAAAAAAAAAAAAATTAGCGAGCACCTAAATCTATTTTATTCCAAAGTAATGGGTATTTTAAATATATAATATGCGTACCTTATGTATATCATTCATTTTTAGTTTCATTATTATCATTTTGATATTATGTTCTACGTTATATTATTTTCAATTGTTAGCCCCAGATCTAAAGATTTCTTAATGTTATTATTATTTTTTATTATTTCTTGTATTATTTAAAAGTAAAATATGAGCTTACGCGGATGATATAGTCATAGTATGTAAAAATCTACAAGAAATGGAAGAAACTTGGACGAGAATTGATATGTCAGCAAAATCATTCGGCCTCAATGTCAACGAAAATAAAACTAAAATAATGAGCATGGCGAGAAATAATATTAATACCCAAAATATAATGTCTAATAACGTCACATACGAAGTAGCTAACGAATTTACATACCTGGGATCGTCAATCAATAACAAAAACATCAGTGAAAAAATTAAAAGGCGCATTATTCTGGGAAATAAATGTTATTATAGCTTTCTAAATCTTATAAAATCAAGAAACACCAGTAGAACAGTCAAAATTAATATATCGGGTGATCACTTTTTTTATAGGACATAGGAAATACAATGTTAAAATTTTCATTATGCGATAGTTCGTTCCCTATGAATTTTAGAACAAAAGTGTAAATACAAAAAATGTTCAGAAATAAAAACTGCATCGAACATGCTTTAATTTATTGATATAATTTGTTCCTATCATGAAATAAACGTAAAATAAAATTTATAATTTTTAGCTATTTACAGTGTGCCATGGATAACAAAACATACAATTCAAATAGTCGTACTGTTTGAGTTTGACAGATGACATTTGTTATTGTTGTAAAGATTTAATAATTATTGCCTTCATTTAAATTATTTATCAGTAATTATGGATACATTTACTATTCAATGGATAAAATGGTATTTGGCTGGAAATTCGTTAAATCAAGAGAGAGTTTTATTTAGTGCATTATATCAGGCCCGGCCTATTCCTGCACGTGGGACAATTAGCAGAATTATGAAACAGGAAGTGTTATTCCTCTTTGTAATAACTTAATGACAATGACAAATATTTTGTGTTCCATGGCACACTGTAAATAGCTAAAAATTATACATTTTATGTTACGTTTATCTCATGACAGGAACGAATTATATCAATAAATTGAAGCTTGTTCGATGCAGTTTTTAATTCTGAACATTTTTTGTATTTAAACTTTTGTTCTAATATTCATAGGGAACGAACTATCGCATAATGAAAATTTTAACATTGTATTTCCTATGTCCTACAAAAAAAGTGAACACCCGGTATACAAAACAATCATTAGACCCGTAGTAATATACGGGGCTGAAACCTGGACTATATCTAAATTGGATGAAAATGCTCTAAAAATATTTGAACGTAAAATCCTACGCAGAATTTTTGGAGCAGTAAACGAAAACGGCTACTGGAGAACGAGAATGAACTTCGAGATCGCAGAACTTTTCGATGATAAAGACATAATCACTGTCATCAAAACACAACGTCTTAGATGGCTAGGATACGTAACACGAATGGATGACACAAGAAACGTCAGTAAAATATACAATGCAAAACCCATGCTAACAAGACCAAGGGGACGGCCAAAAAGCAGATGGAAAGAAGAGGTGGAGAAGGACGTGAAACGGCTGAAGATCCCAAACTGGAGAAATGTAGCAAAAAATAGAGAAGAATGGAGGAAAGCAGTAAAGGAAGCGTATATCTATCTTGGATAGTAGGGCTATAGAAGAAGAAAATATGAGTTTATTAAAAACATGAGTTTATTCGTATATTTAGGCCATTTATAATTCGTTTTTTATTTAATTTGTTTAGTTATGTACATAAAATAGTTATTATATAATATATGAATAGTTATTTACGAGTTTTATATGTTTATAAATTACATTTTACAATCCTGTTTGTTTAAAATTCCGTATATATCCTATGCTTACAGTGCTATCGTTCGAGGCGTGGCGTGACAGCAAGAGGCTAGCTGTGACGTCACGACTTGAACATTCAAGCCTGTATTTTCGTGTGGCCTAGGTGTAGTAATTAATAAATAAAGTAGAAATAGAAACCAAAATTATAATTTTAAACATTAGAATAGTTGAAATGTGATAAATTAAGACAGATCATATCAAATGGGCAGATAATCATTATGCAATTGTTTTTTTAAGCGAATTAAATAAATTATAGCCTGATTATATTTAATTTGTTCTTGGATTTCCTGGTTTCAAATAATAACGTATTTATCTGCTCCTGCTCATTTGACCTGGCTTAAACTGTCACATAAAAAATAATTTCGTTTTCCCCAAATTTATCCAAATTTCCCTTTAAAATATCAAAGATTCAGATCTACTGTCACTTAAAATGCAACCTCTAGGTACTAATATTTCACTACCAATACTGATTTTCATTGATTTCCTCTGGGTTTTATTTTATTTGACCTTTTTTAAGATCATAGATTATAGTTTTTTGATCTACATCCATATAGGTCAAGATCTGAATATATAAAAGGATCTAGATCAGAACAAAAACCATAGTAAATGAACTAGATCAGTGATTTAGATCAAATGATGTAGATCAGTCAGGATACTAATAATAAATAAGATATGATGAGATATACAGAGTGATCAAAAATAACTGATTCAGTTGGCAATAAAAAAAAATACTTGAAACTGGCAAGACTGATACATAAATTTATTTCCTGTTGCTGGCACTGTTGACAGTAACATTTGACAATTTTAAATTCGAATATATTTTCTATTAAAATGGTCGTTGTTTTCCTTATCCGCATCCTTTTATTTCTTACATTACCCACAGAATAATAATCTAAAATATTTCAATCACTCGAAATCTTATTAGCTGTCAGGCTCCTGCTTTGACATAACCTATTTGTATTTATTGTAAAAATTACATGTCAAATAGTATATCCGCCTTTATGGTGTATAAACTGAGGAATAAAAAGATCCCCAGAATTGTATTGCCAACTGAATCAGTTATTTTTGATCACTCTGTATTTTTAATGAGCAAAAAAGAAATTTTATTTGCAGGTCAAGAAGAAAAGAAACTAGAAAATTTCCGAGGAGGCTGCTAAACTTGGGACTCTACTAAATCTGTAAACGCGTTTTCCCCACCGTTAAAATTATTCGAGACTCCTTAAAAAACAGAAAATGAAAAACCTAAACTATGTTATATTAAGCAAAATCAATAAACTACAATTGTTTATAGAAATTGTTCATACATAGTTTACCATAATTATGAAAATTACATTACACTGTAAACCAACAATCGACAAATATTTTACCTCAATTCACTTATTAAATTTGCGTTAATAAATTTATTATAAAACTGTACACATGGCCAACAAAATATCAACCAGAGTACATCAATATTGATTTATATCTAAATATATTTATAGCGGAAATGCATCGACTTTATATTATGTCCACGTGCCGGAAAACACGATATTACAACAAAATAGGCCCAACATTTAAATTATTTCAGCTAATAGATTTAATAATTTAAATGGTTAGTACAATCTGGGCAACAAATTAACAGGGGTAATTAAATGTCAGTTGTTTCAATATTTGTAGAGATAAAATATTGATTCATCATTACTGCACAGAAAAATTTTGGGCAGATATTTGAAGTATTATTCAACAGGCAACAATAATAGTTATGTAATTAGTACATAATATAGAACTTTATTGGACGAACCGCTGTTTATGGACGAGCGAGCAAAGCGAGCCAGTCTAATAAACAAGGCAAGTATATAAAGTTTATTTATGTACGAATTACATACAAAGCTTTACGTTAGATTGCTCCAGAGGAGTAGGAAATCTTCTAAAATAATTTTTTTAATTTCCTATACAAAAATTCGGTATAACTTTGTGTGCTTTTCTAGTGTTGCTATTGTTTAGATTGTTTTTTGTACTGCGTTCAGAGACAACAGACAACTATCTAAAGAGAGATTGGATAGACTTATGGGTGGCCTTCTAACAAAGTTTTGGTGATGAGGTGTAAAAGGAGCAGGGGGAAAATAGTTCCTTGCATATTTCTTCAGAGGGCAGCAAATTCACAAAAATGACGAAGACTTAACATAGAAGGCAATGCAAAAAAATATAATGGAAAATTTAAACGTCAAACTGAAAAATTTATAAGCTGACATGACATACATAATTTCTGATCCCGCATTATTTGAATTTTTATATGTTTAAAACATATAGAGAACTCGTAAGGTATCTAATGAACATTAATTACTTTATATATATAATAATATTTGAAAGTTTTTCTTATATATGTTTCTGTAGAATTTCATGGAGAACAAATAAATAACCTGTTGAACATTTATAAAATGAACTTGAGCATTTGCAATTCTTCGGAAGAATTCTATATGAGAAAAGAAAGGAACCAACGCAAAAAGAACTAAAAATCTGCAGTAGTACATAAAAGCTGACAATATCGTACATAAGGTTACGACTAAATGAGTTATGTGAAGAACTATGAAGATGTTGGAGGTTGATATTCCTTAGCTCCCAATTATCGCTTCTTTTTTTTCACCTATGAAATGCGTACGTCTCTTCAACACATATTTAAGATATTACAGTACACAAATTATGACTTGTATCTCACGAAGAGGTGTGGAATTTGTAAAAAATATACACTATTCCTGAAAATAATTATCTGGATAAATACTATTAAACTCTGTTATTAATATTATTTACATACCTGCTAATTGTTCTTTTGCAATTGAAAATTTGTACACTATATATGTTAAATAAATGTTCATAATACATATTATGAGTTTTTCTATTTCTTTCAAATATTAAAAAAATACAAAAATTAAAACACACACGGTCAACAGTTTAAAGATCTAGTTACCGTCGTTTAGTTAGTTGCATATGTTAATAGATGGCGAACTTTATGACGATACAAAAGCAATGAATTTCCAATCTCTCTTTAGATAGTTGTCTCTGACTGCGTTTTTGCAAATGTCAAAAATTGCTTAAATACGATTTAATAATTTATTATTAATCATATATAAAGAAATGGATTCTTTAAAAAATGTAGAAGAGTTGGCAGCAAGTGCCAAAGAATCACTGTTGCCCCAAGTCCAAACATTTATGTGAAAATACGTATGCGGCATATCGTAAATGGTGCACAACCAAGAAAATTGAGAGAACTACTGAAGACATTATTTTGGCGTATTTTAATAGCGACCTGAAGTCTTTTAAAAACTCCTCGTTATGGACCAAGTCTCCATATTGCGGCCAACTATAAATCTTAATGAAGGCGTTGATATTAGTAAGTTCCCAACTATGATACCCTATCTGAAAAGAAAAGCAGAACAATATGTACCAAAGAAATCTACGATTTTAAGCAAAGAAAATGTTGATAATTTTTTTTAACTGGAGAAGACAATAAGGAACATTTGTTGAATAACGTTTGTTTTTATTGTTTAATTTTAACTTTTGTAATAAAATGTCATATTTTTAGGTAATTCTTACATTTGGCGTAGCACTGTGCAACCTGCAGGGGTGCACAAAATTACCGGTGTGCCAAGTGTTATGGCGAAATATCTCAAATTACAGAATTCGTCATTATATACAGAATATTGTTTCAGGCGCATATCGGCTAGTATTTTGGCTAATACTGGCGTTCTTCAACAGTTGCCGCTGGGTATATCGAAGATTCTCACAATACTAAAATCAATGTGGCGACCAAAATATTGGGAGAATGTTCTACTGGTAGTAAGGATATTCAAGATTCTTTTTCTCAAAATAAGTTTCCTGGTTTGAATATTCGTGACAAAATATTGGGAGAAGAATGTTTTAGAAACAAGAACAAATTATCTCCGGGTATGAATATTCGCAACACCAATTGTGTCATTTATATAAATTATATTAAGTAATAAATATGTTAATTTAATTGTTTGAATTTGTTATTTCATATTAATAAAAAAATCATTTCTTAACGTTTTTTTGACAGTGACAGTTCTGTCCAATAAAATAAAGTAAAAGTACTAGTCCAATAAAGTGTCACATTATGGACACTAAACGCAACCATAAATCAAGTGATTATGATGCAGTCGAACATAAACATGATTATTATATTTCGTATACACAAATTTTAATGCGCCTAACACTCTGTGACCAAAGTAACACAACTGTATGAATCTCAAGTAAAAGTAAGAAATAAAAAATCTGATGTGGCCAACACATAACCTCTCGCCAGATATTTTACCTGGTTGTACGCATAAAACAAAAAATATTTTTAAATACAAATACATATATTCATGTCTCACTACAAAATAATTCTCACATATATTTGCAAAATCTATGGGATATTTTAATATAAATTATGTACAATACATACATTTTCTTTCTATTCAATATCCTGAAATTTTCTTTTTCTACTTTCCTTTTCTTTTTCTTTATATTCGTAATTTTTTCGCAAATTCCTTTTATATTCTTTTTTACGTATATTCTTTTGCGTTGTTGACTTTTTTTTATTTTCATAATCTTCATAATGATGTAAATATTTTTGACAGTGGCATACAAATATTTTCGACAATGACATTTACGTGTCAATTACAAACATTTGAATTTCTTGCCTTGAGGTAGTTTGATCTGAGAAATTTTACATCAAATTATTTTATATGCATTTCTTTATCTCCAAATCTATAGAAGATATAATAATGAATTTGTAATTATCGAATAAAGAATTTAACGTTCTTTAATATAAGTATTTACATAAATTTTCGATAAATAATATTTAGATAATTTTTTCTTGTAACTACTAATTCCGGTTGCCCAATTGTTACCAAAACTTAATCAACTCTTCCCATTATTGTTAGATTGAGGAATCCGTAGTTAAAAATGTCTTAAGTCTTATAGTATTTGAGAAATCGTGAATCCAACATCCACACACACGCACACGCACACGCACACACACACACACACACACACACACACACTCGCACACACACTCGCACACACACGGACACGGACATCATCGTAAAAATAATGTTATGATCGGATTCTAGGGACCTTAAAACGTGCTTATTCACTAAAATATGGATATGCGATTTTTAGCATGAATTCACTACCTCTTTTAGCGAGAGGTAAAAATATAAGTAAAATGTTAAAAAAATATTATATTGGGATTATGTAAATTTTATTGTTTAGTCTGAGGCCAACCTTTCGCTGCCATTTTCAGCTTCATTAGGACAAACTGGTGAAAAACAGACAGCCCGAATATTAATTAAATAAAATGAAATTAAGTCAAGTGGCCCAACAAATGTGAGACGAGGCTTATGGATAGTTAATTTTACAAAATTATAATCAGAATATAGTACATTTGAAATACTCGTAATAGATTTATGTTATCATAGCTCAAATTTTAAATAATGTTTTTAATTATGTATAAAAGCTCATTATGCTAAAAACATAATGGATATCAAAATACATGTGATTGTTTAAAAAGAAAACATTCATAAATAAATAACTATTCATAAAATATATTCAATAAATGCTCAACATGGATATATGAGCATAATATTTACCTTTCATGTAATTTTAAATATGAAAAACTAAACATATTATTGATTAAACATTATCCTTAAAAACAATTAAAATTCAATTTACTTTTTCTTGCCAGTTACAAATTACTCTTAATAATTGTAAACAAAAATGCATTTTTTTGCCATAAAATCTTTTAGGAAACAACTGTATTTGACATTAGTCTGCTGATTTATTACTCCTACAACTGTACACTGCACGAAATACAACCTATTCATGTAGGAATAAAGACCAGACCAGTTGAGCATTAACTAAAAGTTCTTTTCATGTATGATCTTAAAAAGTGTAGGTACATCATTATCTCTTTCATCATAAATGCACCAAGGTGCTGATGTTTTCTTGGTATGCTGGGTTAGTAATTTTGTTAAATATGCGTACTATACGTGCATCATCAAAAGTTTACGGGATAATGAATACAATTAACGCATTAAATTTGTAATGAGCATAAATTTTGCTGTTATTTATTCATGAATATGTAGATTGTTATTTGTAATATGTTGTGTGCAGTATTACACGGAATTCAATAAAAAGTTTTGAAACATTTATGAGTCTAAACTGGTGAATTCATTAAAACTCAGTGAAGTTTAAATTTTTAATGTATGGAGATAAATTGTAGCAATGTACGCAACTCATGTAACTATAAAGAACACTAAACTGTATAATTTTTTTCTAAATCCATTTTCTTTTTTATCTCCCGCTACCCTTGGTGAGGTATAGGGATCGTGCTAAAAATCGCATATCGAGATTTTGGTAAATGACCACGTTTTAAGATCCCTAGAATTCAATTCTAACATTTTCCCGATGATGTCTATGTATATGTGTGTGTGTGTGGATCCTCCACTCTAACTCAAATACTAACATTCAAAAAATTTTGAAACCTTGTATTTCGAACTTTTTCTGTAATGGAAAGAGCCTATTAGATTTTGGTGTAAATCGAATAACCGAAAATTGCACTTTATTAGAAGCTTAAAATAGTTTTTTTTTCGAAAAATACCTTTAAATGTTATTTTTTCGACATTAATGTTATTATAAAAATTAAAGATTATTAAATTTTCTACAGATTTGCATTAATACTTTTTCTACATATAATATGGATAAATTTATAAAATTATAATTTAACCCCCGGAGACTACGCTTTAAACAAACAATACTCCTTGGCAGTTATTCAAATGTATGTAACTGACAGATAAATTTTATTGTCACATAAGTAATCATTTCAAATTAATAATAGTAACGAAAAAGAAAGTAAAGAAAAATGTAAATAGAACAATAGGAAAGGAAATCAATACAGTTTCCAGCATATGTAGGTATGTATTTAGATTAATAAAAATTAACGGTTCACCAAAAAAATAATTCTCATTTTTGGAGTAGTGAATTCTATTTTATCCAGGTATTTAAAATTTAATCTTCATTTTATTATCAAAAATGTAGTTACTTGGATTAGATTAGACTATGTTTTAAAAATCTAATAATATATATATATATATATATATATATATATATATATATATATATATATATATATATATATATATATATATATATATATATATATGTATATATATATATATAAATATATAAAAAATAAATAAATAAATATATCATCACGGCTTATTACCCATTGCTGGGTATGCCAATCTGCTTTGTACACAGATATCGGTAATAATGAAATATTTGCACCGTGAGGGGAGCTTACCAGGCGTAACCTCACGGGCACTCATTGCTGGCGTGGAGAGTGCACCACAGAGGTCAATTTTGTGCCATTTATAATTGACAATATTTGGCGTTGGTCGGGATTAAAACCGGTTCCCCAGATTCATGACCTGACACTCAGGCACGCGGCTACGAGATCCCGTGGCTTAGCTTAATCTTTTTTGCGACTCGAGCGGTACATTGCGGGAGGTATTGTGTTGGCTACACTAGATTTTTTCATTTACTTCATATGGAGACCAAAAAAGACCGTTGCCTTTCAAAAGGTGGGATAGAAACGATTTTAACATAATGTTGTTAAGATTGAGAGGGGGAAGAAAAATTAACGTTCTTGCGAGAGGTTCGGCGCGAGCCGCCATCTTGGATCAAAAGTGCAAATGTTTTTTTTGGGGTTTTTGGCTATTTTCTCAAAAACAGTAGCCCGTATCAAAATTTTTCAAGAATACAAAATTAAAGCTCGTAAATTTTTGTACAATATAATAATAATAATAATAATAATAATAATAATAATAATAATAATAATAATAATAATAATTTATTTAAACCACTTTTTGTACATGAAATACAATTATGGCACGTCAATTGAAAGTACAGATATGTGCATATACACGTTATATAAAAATATTAATATTTGGGGGGGGGGTATCCATATATTCTTGAAAAGTGTAGAAACTGTTTGTTATTAGGTAGTTACGGACAACATTTTAAAATTTAGGCTTGGAAAGTGCCTTAACATTTTGAGGTAAAATATTATAGAATTTTAGTTGAAGAGAATTTCTTTCGGAGCGTTTGTTCTTAAACTTATTTAATCTTAATAAATTTACTAGTGTTATGGCTATGTATATCACTGTTCCTTGGATATTTATCTTGGTTCGTGTGAATTTCAAGTAATGTTGCATAAATATATAGACATGGCAAAGTCATTATCCTTAACTCAATGAAAAGGTTTTTACAGGAATGTGTAGGGCTGACATTAGCAATTATTCTGACGATCATTTTTTGCAGTATAAATATTTTGGTTACGTGCGTCGAATTACCCCAGAGTAAGATGCCGTAGTTTAAATGACTATGGAAAAGAGCGAAATAGGCCATACGTAAGACTGAAACTTGACATATGTTCTTAAGCCTTCTAAATAGGTACATAGTACTTGATAGAGTTGCACAGAGTTTAATTATTTGGGAATGTCCTGTAAAGCTATCGTCAATATCCATACCAAGGAGTCTGACAGATTGACCATTTCTGTTCTTTAGGTTGCTAGAGATTGTGAGACTTTGATTTTTTGATGCATTTAGTTTCAAGTTATGTGATGCAAACCATTGCTCAACATTGTTAGTTGTATCTTCAACTTGTTTATTTAGTATATCCATATTAGAATGACTGGAAAGTAAAGTCGTATCGTCTGCAAACAGGATACATTTGTTTGGTTGTAGAAAATTGTATAGGTCATTGATATAAAGAATAAAAAGAACCGGACCCAAGACCGAACCCTGTGGGACTCCATGCCTTACTGGTAGAAAATCGGAGAAGGTGTTGTTAATGTGAACACATTGCATTCTATTTTGCAGGTATGACGCAAATAAATGCAATGGTATTCCACGAATTCCATATTGATGAAGTTTGTCAATTAATAATGCATGAGAGACGCAATCAAAAGCCTTAGACAAATCACATAAAGTCAAGACAGTATGTTCCCGATTTTCAGAGCTTTTGATTATTTCATTTATAAGTTGCATTACAGCTTTGTTGGTTGAATAAGATTCTCTAAATCCAAACTGGCACGGATTAAGAAAGTTATTAGTTTCTAAGAATTCAACAAGTCTGTTTTATAGTTTTCTCCAAATAAAAAGGTTTGTTACATGTTTATCTAGAATAAACTCTCAATTAGTTATGTTAAAAATACCAGAATAACAATTCATGAAATTAAAGATAAAGAATATTACTTACGGGTGTAACACCAAAACCGTCCACCGCCATTATTTTCTTTATTATTATTGTTATAAAAAAATAGTACAGAACAAAGTTGTTAGAGACCAAGGAGGACATTTTTATAGAAAAGAAAATATTTTTTTCAACCAGTGGTTCTCAAGTTACATCACAAAGTTAAATATTTTCAAATGGGGTTATTCTAATTTTTTATACCTACTCAATATTGGGAAAAATCCAAATGAAATTTAAATAAATTAGATTTTTTAGTTATTTTTCAGTAGGCTATGAAATACAAAACTGTTATCTGTCAATTTGAATTACTTAGGATAGAAATAAAATAAAACACTGTTTATAAAGTTATTAAGAACTATTTATTTCGTTTTAATTTTAAGTTAATTTTTTTCTCATACATAGCCTACTAAAAAAGTCTGGGACCCATTGACCTCTGGGAGGTCGAGTTCTGGGATCTCAACATGTCTGGGATATGCGTATGTGGCTACGGTACCGCTAGTGGCTCAGAAATGGCTATTCACGAGAGCCGTATTCCAGCAATTCGTCCCTGCACTGGGTGCATACCTTTGCAGATAGGGCTACCGGAATCCAGGAGGTGTTGGGCCGCATTTAATATACTGGGCGCCTGCTCAAGTCAAATGCCCAGTTGCAGAAACGTTCATCAACGCATTGTTCGGTTAGCGGTTCACCAAAACGAACAAATGAAACGCGATTTTTTGACAGCACTAATTTAAATGTCATAAGAACAAAGAAACTGATTCGAGTTTGTTCGTTTTGATGAACCGCTAACCGAACAATCCGTTGATGAACGTTTTTGCAACCGGGCATAAGACTTGGGAGCAACCTTATTCTTGCCCCCCTCTAGTCTATCTTATTAGATGATAATGCACGCCTGTGATAATTGTTGTAAATTGGAATGACAATGTGTATTTTATCCCACTTAGGGGAAAGCGTCCTAGAGGACCAATCCGTCGCTGACAAATTTGCGTGTATGGAGGAGGACGCCGGTAACAGGTTAAAAAGGAATGTGAATTGTATATATTAGATAAATGCATGTATTATCGCCCAAATATTCTAGTTGAATAATAAATAAAAAAAAAAAATAATATCTTTTATTAATAAATAAACTTACGTTACAGAGAATGTATTGTCAACAACGAGCATCGTTTTAAAACGGAATGTCCTAACTTTGTCGAAACAATAAGAATTTTTGAAAATTGAAAGACAATCTTGTTATATCCATCCTTATCGCACACGCCTGTAAAGAGAAAGATATATGTAAGCCAAATTGTTAATTTGTTCATGATACAGATGATCTTTCAACAATTTTACTGTACGCATATTTGGTTAGCCGTACGTGTCCGCTGCGAGCGGTATATTCCGTTCACGATAGTGAGGGAATATGGAACTAAATCTTGAATAGAGATAAGTCAACCTATTTGTCAAAAGAGAATAATTTTGGAATGAACCAATAGAATGACTTGTTTCTGTTTTAATGAGAAAATAAATTGGACTTGTTTGAAAATAAGCTTTTCAAGATATTAATTTAGAATATTAGTAGAAAAGATATGAAATTTTTATTTTAACTATAACTGTTTTGCACATAGAATTAGAAATAAGTATTGCAGTAAAAGGTTTTCAGAAAATATTTGATATAAAACTGTCTCTATACTCCTGCGCTGCGACATTAAGACAACAATACGAAACTCTCTTGGGTCTTATGACAAACAAAATGCACTATAAACACCAAGTCTCATTGCTTATCTTATAACCATAAATTTACTTTTATTGTGTCTAATGGATCTTGGAAAAATATATTATTACCTACTCTTGTTATTCTTCGTGATATTTTCTTAGATCATATAGCTTACGAATTAGATGTAAAAAACCATATACTATACAACGCTTAAGAGTAAGAAAGATAGATTTGTACATTGTCGTTAGTAGGAGAAAGAGAGAAAACTTTTTATAGCGCGAAGTAACTGCGCAAACGCCAATATATGACATAGGCGTATCTATGCTTTTTCATAGTGTAGTAAATAAATATGGAAAATAAATATTCATTTTTATTCCGTACTACACAAATCCCGGAAAAATGATTTTTCGATTTGCTTTACCCGCCTTCGCGACACAGAATAAATGAAAATAATTCAAACCCCCGTATTTAAGCTATAACCGCTACGCCTGTGGAGAAGACATTCATCAGCAATGACGACGTTTCGGCCTTGGGTAAGGTCATTATCAAGTCAGACCATGTAAATTACATACACAAGTCAAAATTCTATGAATGAGTTACATTATAAAAAAGGATTTATTTAATATTTTTTAAAACCATGTGTCGACGTTCCTTTGGATTTTTTTTCTATCCCTTGTCTTCTAAGTTGATTAAATTCGTTATTAGTAAAATTAAAAATAAAAATATCAGCATGGCATATTACCCATTGGTGGGTGTGCTAATTTCTTATTAGTAACACAGAATTATTTAATTTCAAGAACGTGTAATATTCATGGTTATCAACAAATCATAAAAGCATCACTTTATTTATATCTCCAGTTTTTCGTATTATGCCGCCATTTTCACGACAATAGCAAAAAGAGCGTAATTTTTCTTGATCCTTTTGCTTCTCAGCAAATTCAGCAAAGCAAAACCAGCAAAGCGTTCAACACGAACTATTTCCGGTTTGCTATCTTTTGCTGGCCTCATTGAACGTAGTCATTGATATAAACTGTCACTGATATTGATATAAAATATAAAATATGCAAGGCTATGTATCAAGTTAATATATCCGAAATAATGAAAGAACTTACGTTATAACGACAAAACACTCTAAAAACATGTAATTCGTTTAGAAAACGCATTTTCAAGTGATTTGGAGACATGTTTTGAGGTTTTTACGTCAGATTTGAACGTTTCAGGGTCTGAAACGATGAATTCGTATGTAGACTTTGGAAACATATTCTACCTGTAGTTTCGATGGCACTACGTTATTTAGTGTACAATAAGACAAAATACACTGATATTTAGTGAATACAAGCTTTTGGAGGCACTCCGTGGTGCACTCGCCAGCGTAGCTAGAGTGCCGCTTTGAACTATGGAAGTTACTGCAACACACCCTAAAAACACGTAATTCGTTTAGAAAGCGCATTTTCAAGTGATTTGGAGACATGTTTTGAGAAACAGTTTTTACATCAGATTTGATCGTTTCACTGTCTGAAACGGACGATTTCTGTATAGCAATTGGGCATATATTCTACTGGTAGTTTGGGTGGAATTTTGTTGTTTAGGATATAATATGATAAAATACACTGATATTTAGTGAATACAAGCTTTTGGAGGTATTCCGTGGTGCACTCGCCAGCACAGCTAGAGTGCCGATTTGAATTTACTGCAAAACACACGTAATTCGTTTAGAAAACGCATTTTCAATTTGGAGACATGTTTTGAGAACCAGTTTTTGCATCATATTTAAACGTTTCACGGTCTGAAACGATGAATTTGTATGTAGACTATGGAAACGTATTCTACCTGTAGTTTCGATGGTACTGAGTTATGTAGTGTACAATAAGACAAAATAGTATCCCTTCTTCCCCATGGCTACGCTCAGCCTGCTTCAGAGTTTACATAACTTAACATAACATATCATAGCATAACATTACATAACATAACGTAACATAAGGAATAAGTGAAGGTTTCATATACTACATTTACATGCAGTTTTGAAAATGGTTTCAGTTTTCAGTCAAAATTAAGCGAAACTGTTTACATGCAATTTTCAAAACAGGTTTACAGATTGATTTGAAAACAGTTTCGGCGCATGCGCTTTTGGCTGTTGTAAGTGATAGATCCTCTTCACTACAAATTCTTCGTATTGTCATTATTCCAATTATTTTTTTCTTCTTTGTACCACTACGCACTAATACTACACAACTGTCAATTTATTTGTAGGTTAGCAACACCAAGTAACACAAGCGACAAAAACATTATGCTATGTACGCATGCGCAATATCGAAACTGAATTATAAGTGTTTACATGAGCAGTTTTGAAACTAGCTTTCAAGTCAAACCCATGCATTTTAGTTTTGGTTCGAGATAACTCAAAACCGTTTTGACACTGTATACATGGCGTTTTCAAAACTAAAAACGTTTTGAAAACGGTTTGAAAACTGCATGTAAACTGAGTAAGTGTTCCAAGTATTATAAATATCTGCTAACTTCATGTCATATATCTTGCTCATATATTCAGTTTGATATTGACATTATTTGTCAGTCTCAAAATCAAGAATACTATACGATATTTTTGTTATTAATAATTTAGTGCAATCTTTCTTACCGAACTGGTTCATAATTTCGGATATTGCAATCCATACATTATTTGTTTTCTTAATATCATTAAAATCTGGTCGAGATTTATCATATATTAAACCATATTTCTCTACAAAAGGAATTAGTAATGCTTCATCCATCTTGACAGCAACTTAAATGTCAAACACAAACTGGAATTGACAATTCTTAAGTTACGTTATGTTATGTTATGTTTCTTACGAAAACTATGAAATACTATACATATATTTTCTTTATGTTATGCTATGATATGTTATGTTACGTTATGTAAACTCTGAAGCAGGCTTAATGCTCATATAACGCACCCAATACTTTTCAAATAATAAACTACTTATTGATTTCGGTCAATATCGAAATATATTTATTATTATTTTCATGTCATGTTCACAAACTTAATTCCTATTTTTATCTATTTTTTCCAAGTCCATAATTAATTTACCACTCTTTTTGTGTCGAAACTTGTAAATAAATTTCTCGTGCTGTGTCTCTTTGGCAACATCCACAGATTGTTAGCTGTGTGGCCAGTGTACGTGTGTTGAATTTTTCTGGATAAAATACTACAGTTTTAATTTCACGTAGCTTACAGAAACGCGGAATGTCTGCCACCGTACTCTGTAAATCTTCCAGCAAACATAATGCCGTGATCAGAAATACTAACACGCAGTACGTGACTAATATTTTGTGTTATGTTTTATTCATGTGATCCTCTTCTCATACTTTTGATATCCATTTTGTGCTATTATCGCGAAGTTGTGGCGACTTGCTATGAATATTTTGATCATGTTTAAAGATTATCTGTCTGAGTGGTCGGGGCAGATTTCATTTATTTATAAATATTTCATTATTTCGAATTTAAAAGTGATCCTTGTTGTTGTTTTGTGGTGCACTCTCCACGCTAACAATGAGTGCCTGTGAAGTGACGCCTGGTATAGTAAAAATATTTATGCAGAGGAGGCACGTCATCAAAGTTTGTAACTAGATTATAGCTACTAGATAAATTACAGCTGATTCGTCCACCATTTTGGAGCCACTTAAATCATTCAATATCAGTATTACAGTATCATTAATTATAGTAATTATCCATATTGACGGGTTGTTCTTCTTCAAATTCTGCAAATCATTTGAGAAATGGTTATAATTTTTACAGGTACTTGCAATACATATATTTTTCTCGAACCTCAAAAATATTAACGAGCCGTATTTTTTCTTGTTTTATTATTTCAAATAAATATAATACGGCAAAATGGAAGTTATATTTGATTATGTAAAATAGTTACTATCAGGGCCAGCGGTATGGTATCTGGCGCCCCCTTCACCCCTTATAGATATAAAAATATTTTTAAAATCTCACGATTCGTATTTATATAAAGGTGTTGACGTAAGGTACGAACAAGGATTTGACATGGGATTTTAGTTTTTGCCATTTCCTGCTCTCCTGTTCATTTTACGGCAAAAACTGAAAATCAGAAAAAATGAAAACAAGTGTCATGGTTAGAGCTACTAATAAACCGAAATTTTAAAATTTCTTTTTCAAATTGTGAAGAAACTAGACACTAAAAAATGTAAAAACAGTTTTCTATACAACTTTTAATTCTGTACAGCTTTGCCGTAACAAGAAAAGGAAGAGCAGGAAATTGCAAAAAAACTAAAATCCCATGTTAAATCCCTATATGTTCCCACCTTAGCATCAACACCCTGTATAAATATTAATATAAATGAATGCTTCGAATAATAAACATCTATTTTACAGAAATGATTCATAGAAAGGATGCCCGTTTTCGATCCTCGCTATTGGGATCTTGGTGTGTATAGAGATGGCTTACCGGGTGAGATTACTCTTTTGCCAAAATCCAAATAATAGTAGAACGAAACGATGTGTTCTATTATTCTTTGGATATTGGCAAAAGAGTCATCTCACCCGGTAAGCCATCTCTCGCGGAATTACTTATTTTTCCTTTGCATGTAACTTCTAAATATTACATAATATTGAATTTTGGTTGCATTTCATTAGAAAACTTTTTCATACATTTTCGAACAATGATGATCACTTTTATGATTTATTGCATATGAAAACAAAGTCGATCCTTACGAATTTATGAGGGCCAATATTTGTTTATAATATTATATGTATCTATTATTTATTTCCAGTTTAAAGTTAACATTTGGCCGGATATCATAAATTCAAACAAATAATATTTGGTTTAATTTCGTTGTTTTGTTATTTTCTTCATCGGCATTTATTTAACTAAAAATGGATTCCGGATTTCAAAATTGCAATAGCAGAAGGCTTTAAAGTAGTAAAAATGTGGAATAGAGTAGATATTAAGACGTTATGATGAGGATCATATATTTTAAGGTCTAGTTTGAATATAAATGATCCATGTTCTAAAATGTTTCTCTGGTGGAGGACCCATTACTTAACTTTGTTAATTGAAATTTTCCAAAACCATTAGGGTGCCATATTTTTTTGCCACAGATTATTTGACCTCTTATTTAAACAACTTTTGTTTAATTTAACCAATTTTCTTTTTTCAGTTGTCTTCATGCATTTCGCATTTCAGTATACATTCTATTTCTACTCTATTTTTAGTAGTTAGGAAATAAAATAAGGTACGGCTGAAGAAAATCATTTTATTGGATTCGGAAGCTTTCAAGATTAGCCTGAAGCCTGAGGCTTGTCCTCAAAATACGAGTAGCTTAGCTTGATCAATAAAATGACACTTTTTAGACTTGATATTTATTATACTATTTGAAATGTATTACTTTGTAATTTTAACATTGATAATTTTTTGTCATTTAGAGGAAGTGTAAAATTTGTAATTTGTAATTTTATAATTTAAATTAAATGAATTAAAATACAAAGAATAAGTACCTTCCTTTTATTTTTAATTGTTCAATGAACTGTTAATATAAATTCTGCTAGAACAATTTATTCCTTCATTTATAAATTGTCTAATTTTTTACACATTTATTTACTCAGCAATTTGTACTTCCCGAAATCAATATTTCAATTTCGCCATCGTTTCAACACTAAGAATATGCACGTGTGTACACGTGGACATTTCACAGAGGTACACAATCTGCGAGTGTTACTGTTCTCAATTTCAAAGCAGTTGCTTGTCAGTTTCAACTTCGCAATCGATATAGTTGTGAACAAGTATACAATTTGCTACTGTGAAGTTGGACAAATTCTTTTAAAATGTAGACTGAGACCACAAATTCAATCTTTGTAAGTAAAAAGAAACTGAGGAGTAAGTTGATCTTTCCTGACCTAGAACTGTAATAAATTTTTGAAATAAATTTACTCTTATCCAACAATTTTTTTATAGTCGTATAACTTATGATTACTATATTTTTCAATGAGCCTAGTTCTACAAGTGCCTACCGGATGTTTTTTATTTCTTTCTAATAAGAGATTAACATGGTAAATCATTTTTTTGCAGACTGTTCCTCCCATTGCCACGTCTGACTAACATCAATAGTACTGGTATCTATAAAAATCTGATGTGGCCAGCACATAACCTCTCGCCAGATATTTTACCTGGTTGTACGCATAAAGCGAAAAATATTTTTAAGTACAAATACATATGTTCATGACTCACTACAAAATAATTCTCACATATATTTGCAAAATCTATGGGATATTTTAATATAAATTATGTACAATACATACATTTTCTTTATAAGTATTCAATATCCTGAATTTTTTTCTACTTACCTTTTGTTTTTCTTTATATTCGTAATTTTTTCGCAAATTCCTCTTATATTCTTTTTTGCGTATATTCTTTTACGTTGTTGACTTTTTTTTTCATAATCTTCATAATAATGTACAAATATTTTTGACAGCGGCATACAAATATTTTTGACAGTGACATTTATGTGTCAATTACAAACATTTGAACTTCTTGCCTTGAAGTAGTTTGATTTGAGAATTTTTACATCAAATTATTTTATATGCATTTCTTTATCTCTAAATCTATAGAAGATATAATAATGAATTTATATTTTTTGAATAAAGAATTTAACGTTCTTTAATATAAGTATTTACATAAATTTTCGATAAATAATATTTAGATGATTTTTTTCTTGTAACTACTACTTCCGGTTGTCCAATTGTTACCAAAACTTAATCAACTCTTCCCATTATTGTTAGATTGAGGAATCCGTAGTTAAAAATGTCTTAAATCTTATAGTATTTGAGTTATCGTGAATCTAACATCCACACACACATCCACACCCACATCCACACACACACACACACACACACACACACACACACACACACACACACACATACGGACATCATCGTAAAAATGTTATAAATGGATTCTAGGGACCTTAAAACGTGTTTATTCACTAAAATCTGGATATGCGATTTTTAGCATGAATACAATACCTCTCTTAGCGAGAGGTAAAAACATAAAAAGATCTGCATCAAATGGAGTAGGTTATGAACAAAGAAACGTATGTCAATTTAAAAATATTTTATTAATTGTGTCTATTTGACATGAAATATTGTCAAAAATTGTAACATTGAGAAATGTTGCGAAATATAAAAACACGCAATTCAACTTAGGCGAGACGTAAAGAGATGAATTTTAGTTAAGACAGCATTAATTGTTTAGGAACTCTCTCGCCGAAGTCTGAAGCTTGAGTACGCATTTATGCGGCTCCCAAGCGAGTTGCACTCGATAAAGTTCCGGTTTAATCTCTATTTAACTTAAAAGATAGAACCGACTTGCCTATTGATGGTATTATGGAACTTTTGCAGTGTTGCCTGCATAACTCATATTTCCAGGAAAAAGG
Source organism: Harpalus rubripes (assembly GCA_963082715.1). Taxonomy (NCBI): domain Eukaryota; kingdom Metazoa; phylum Arthropoda; class Insecta; order Coleoptera; family Carabidae; genus Harpalus; species Harpalus rubripes. Next base: position 14,682,129 of record OY720451.1, read on the forward strand.
TAGATATTTTGTTCAAGAAGATGGTTTACCGATGGGTTCATCGCTTTCACCAGTCATAGCTAATTTATATATGGAATTTTTTTGAAGAATTAGCACTAGATACAGCCAATATAAAACCAAAACTTTGGCTAAGATATGTTGATGATACTTTCATAATTTGGAATAACAGCGACATGGAACTCCAATCTTTTCTGGAATATTTAAATAACATTAGACCAACTATTAGGTTTACAATGGAGAAAGAATTTCATGGAGCTCTTCCGTTCTTAGATGTTATAATAGAGAAAACGAATCGTGAACTTATAACATCAGTCTACCGTAAACACATACCGGACAATACCTAAATTATAATTCAAATCATTCGGAATCTACAAAGCAGGGAATAATCAAAACTTTATATTTTCAAGCAAAGACTATCTGTAATACCGAAAGAACTTCTTGTGAAGAAATAGAAAATATAAAACAAGATCTATTAAAAAACGGTTATCCGGTAAGGTTAATTGAAAATACGCTTCGTAGCTTGGCGAAATATGAAGAATATTCTCATAACAAAAATCTTGGACACAGAATGATTTTATCAATGCCATATGTGAAAGGAATTTCCGAGAAAATAAGAAGAATAGGGAAATATTATAATATTTTAACCGTTTTTAATGCGAGGTCAAATTTAAGAAGTTATTTAACTAAAACCAAACCATCTGGCATCTTAGATTCAAAAAACTGTATTTACCAAATTCCATGTGAATTACGTAATAGCTATTAACATACCTAGGAATGTTATGAGTATCATAATTGCCGCAGATGTCGGTATGAAATCCGAGCTCGTAGAGCGAGGATTTTAAGACAGCTAAAGCTTGTTATGATTCATAACATCAGTGGTTTGTTCAATAGTTTATCGGTTTCAGAAAATGAAGATATTAAATATTCTTTTATTAATGCTGCTTTCAAAATGCTATGATAAACAGAAAAATTATTTTCACATATGTCAATTTGATAAATACTCAAGTAAAGTGCTTTATTTTATATTAAGAAAGATACACTAACGTTATCTGTATGTATTAATAGACAGCATTACTTTCATTTTAATTTATTTTCATTTTGTAGACTGTTGTTGACAAGTCTGTATTGTAATAATATTGCCGTTCATATACAGTTACCAGCCTACTTTTGTACATGTAAACAAAGGCTTAATCTCCTGAAACCGGTAAATTATGTAATATTTTAATCCCATAAAAAAAATATTAAATTTAATCAGTTTTGTATTTAATAGGGATAGCATTTGAACAAGAAGATAAGCAAATTTTTTACTTTTATCTGTCAGAATTCATTAGATAACAATGATTTTTAAAATTTTAATTTCTGTTTAGTACTTTTTAACAAATTTGAGAAGAAATTAAAAGTTACTTGAGAAAATTATAATAAATTTATTAAAGTAAATTCCGACAGATAAAAAGGTCAAATATTTGTTTTTGTTCGAATGTCATGCTATCCCTACAAATTAATAAATTTACATGTATTTGATGTCATTTGATGCAATTTTTTATCTTTCTACTGCAACCTCATCCATTGTCATTTAATCGTTAATTAAAATTACCTTGATCATTAAGACCTACGTGACGGTGAAATTGACAACATTATGTGGCGCATTGTTGCGCCGAGTACTCATTCACTCCAATTAGGAGGGTGTACTCGTTACGAATAAATTGGAAGGATTCACTGAGTTCAATGGGATCTTGTAGCTCAGTTGGTTAGAGCATCCTACTAGATATATGAAGTCCCTGCGTTCAAATTCCAGTGAGGTCAATAAATTTTTGACAAAATCTTTCTTCATTAATTAAAATTTTCTTGATCATTAAGGTCTATTTCTACGATTTAATAAAAAAAATCTAATTAAATTACACAATAGCGGATTAACCTAACCTAAAGCTTTGTAGGGACACTAATGACAGGTCACATAACCTCTCAAAAATAATTTAGCGTCTAGTGCATCCTTCTCTGTGTTAGGCCACGAACTTCTTTTCCCTCTTATAAAATCGTTTCTATAATTTTTTGATATTTAGAAAGTTAGAAGTTTATCGGTTATTTTTAATATCTTTATTAAAATAAAAGTTTAATTAAAAAAGTTGAAAAGATATACTTAGAAACATCGAATACGGTACGAACAAAGAAATACTATTCAGACGAATTTTGAACAATCACAGGACTACGGCAAGAATTAAGCCCTACTTTATTTGCCATTTATTCAGTGTGTAATTATAGTTCGGGAAAAAAATGGAAGGGCATACTGACCAAAATGAGTAAAAAAGACTTAATCCACATGGGTCCGATCTTCAACTGTTTCTGAGAAAGAGGCCATTTACTATTATAATCGAACGAAATTGACAAAGACAGTGAATAGACTATAAAAAAACAATAAAATTTTATATGAAACATTTTTCCCAATTTCTAATAGTAACGAAGTTATTTGAAAATCAAATATTGGACAAGGTTGCCACAATATTTAACTTAGTACAATTATTTGATTTTTTAAAAAAACAAAAGCACATCTAAGTTGACCTCTGAAAGGTAAACATAAAGTCTTATTTAACCGAAGTCGTAACTGGAGATAGCAGAGAAAAACCCCACAAAAACTCATTTTTCACTACCTTATATCTCGGAAACTATTGAAGATCGGACCCATGTTGATTAAGCCTTTTAGCTCATTTTGGTCAGTACTATATGCCCTTTAATTTTTTCCCCAAAGTATGATAACACGCTGTATATCCGATATATTAGAATTCTTTAACAGAGGATAAACGGGTGCGGAGTTGTAATTGGAAAGAAAAAAATCTGGTCCTTAGCCTATACCGACGACCTAGTAATGTTAGTCAAAACTGAAAAAGATATGAAATCAGTGATAAAGACTGCAGACGTATCTAATGAGAAAGAAAATGCACCTTAATGTAGAAAAATCGTAATCAATTAAATTCAAAGAAGGTGGCGGTAGAGAACTGTAGTTTGTACAACAAGAGTGGATATGATGTCCATATTACATGAGGATGAAGTTTGTGCACGACACCGTAGGCGGAGTGTTCAATCAACCGAAGGCGATATGGATATTCCACTCTAGTTGTAGAGCATACTTTTTCTACGACTAAGGAAAGGAAGGAAAATACAAACTGTAGAAATTTGAAATTTTATTGAACAATATTAATTAATGTCATATTATGTACTTGTTTTCCTAGTATTTCTTAAAGATATTTGTTATTAAAATTATATTTTATTTTATAAGTATACAATACTTTTACATTTACACTTCAATCTAAAAACTTGTCATTGTGACATTTCATACCGTTCTGATTCCTATTTTTTATACATTGTTTTTATTAAGTTATTCAAATCTCTTTTTATGCCGAAAATATTTCCATCTAAATGACAACATTGAAATATCAAGTGTGACATTCTTCTTAAACTTGTAATAAATGAATAGACAGTTGCCTAGGTTACACGATGTACGTGATTTGTGATTCGTGGATTTCATATCCATCCTAGAATGAATATAAAATTATATTCCCGTTCAGTTAACTAATATTGCCTACATATCCATTCTGCAGATTGTGAAGAAATGATAAGTTTATCAAGTGAGAGTAGAAAAAGGAACATTGACTGGATGTGACAAGGACACAGAATAGAACGAGTTAAAGAATTCAAATATCTGGGATACACTTTCAGTCAAAGCAACAGTGAAAATAAACATATGAGAAGTATGGAGTATAGCTGAAAGGAAATTCACTAACAATTATAAAATAAGATTAATGTTTTTTGACTCTATAGTAAAAAGCATTTTAATGTACGGCGCTGAAATATGAGGTTGGTCTGAGATTAATAACATAGAAAATATCCAGAATTATTAGAACACCATACGCAGAGTTATATAATCAGAGAAGAAAGGGATAGAGACAAATTACAGCTGGACTTAGAGCTAAATACGAAGAAAAAATTAGGAACTTTAACTCGGATAGAATTCTATACCAATGCTACATGAAAATGAATAAAAAACATGAAAGACATATAGAAGAAAATAACTGGGAAATTAGAAGAAGATAATATTATGAAAGAAATGGGTACTTACTCGTAATAATAGAAGTAGAAAGATTAAGATATAATAATATAGACATCAAACCCGAAGAAAAAAAAGGAGATCAGGAATTACAAAAACAAGATCAATGCAAGAAAATCAGAAAATCCAGATATAATGAAATATACAGGGTGTTTCAAAAATACTGTAAATTTAAGTGCATATAGTAGTACTGACCAAAATGAGTAAGAAAGCTTAATCAACATGGGTCCGATCTTCCATAGTTTCCGAGATTTGAGGCAGTGAAAAATAAGTTTTTACGGGGTTTACGGTTTACGTTTGCTATCTCGAAAACTATAAGAGTTACGACTTTGATTAAATGGAATTTACCTTTCAGAGGCCATCTTAGATGTGCTTTTTTTTTAAAAAAATGTTAAATGTTCTGGCGACCTTGGCCAATGTTTAATTTTCAAATAACTTTATAGTCAATTTACTGACAGATAAAATTTTGTTCGATCATTATCTTTGTCAGTTTTTTTTTCGATTTTTCGCTTTTCTCGGAAACAGTTGTAGATTAGTCCTATGTTGATTAAACTTTATTACTTAATTTGGTCAGTACTATATGCTCTTAAATTTTTTACAGTATTTTTGAAACAGTCTGTATAACATACGCCCAATAACAACTCCGTCATATCTAATGAAAAAAAATAATCGAGCTATAAAAACAATAGCAAGACTTAGATGTGGAAATGAAGAATACAACAACCAATACTGGAAAAGCGATGAACAATGAAAAATGCCGTTTATGTAATAAAGGTAAACAAAAAATACAACACCTAATGTATACTTGCAGGGTATTAAAGAGAGAAGAGTCAAGCATTTACTGCATACTAGATGAATCTGGCAGCGGAGAATGGATTAGAAAAATGTACGAAGAAAAAGAAAAGAAATGACACCATGAATTGAAGTCGAAGTTATTACTACCAATATGAAATATTTTACGTAAGATATTATACTCGTACTATTGTGTTGTGATATTAAATAATCTCTACTAATTTATTGTACAATTATGTATAGATTTCTAAGCCGGAAGGCATGAATTTAATAAATCTAATCTAATTCAAGTTTATCATTTTGTCTATAAAATAAAAAAAAAGAAAGGATTTCAAACTTTTTAACGTTTATATTCTTTTTATTCTTAAAGTGAACGAACTCTAGGGAAATATACTATAATGTCATCGTGACAATCAGACGTCAGGAAGTACTTTAGACATTTATGCCACTAAAAAGTATATCATTCCCGTTTTATTCTTTATCTGAATAAAGCACAAAGGATATCCGTAAATCCGCGTTTCTGCGCCAGCGTTTCTATAGCTGCTTAAAAGCTTCAGAAAACATCAAATATAAATAAAAGTTTCGCTAAGAAAAGAACAGCTTGCCCAAATCATCCAATGACCTGAAAGCAAATTCGCAAACTTCCTCAAATTGCAAAAACTTTCATTTTAAACGGACAAAGTTTCTCATCTAACAGATCACAGTTCGCATCAAACCATTATCGACGATGAGAATTTATTCGCATTATAATTCCTAATTTAAAGTAAATTAACCACAAAAATTTAATAATTTTTGAATTTTTGTCGTTTAAAATAAGTGAATATGGACAAAATATACATCCTTGAATAGTAGAAATATCTTCTTTTTAATGGTGTCATTTTCTAATATGATATCCATATAAAAATTATAATTTTGACATCGTAACTCGAAATCCAACACTATAAAATAGTCCCTTGACGAGGTGCAAATCAAAATGTAGTATTATTTCATACTTGGAATTTATTCACGAAAATATAAAAATTAAATTTGCATTATCGCCAATATCTAGTGACCTATGTTTATCTTGATAAACAATACACTACTAACATGGCCGCAATTTTTGTCGATTTAACTGACCTTTTTTTTATATTTTTTTTATAAAAACGTTCCATGAAAAATACTGCATCTCATTGTAAAAATTTTTACGCGTTTTTATGGAGTGTTGCATAATTCATGAAAGAGAATTAGCGCCAAAGATACTACTAAACCTCATTTTGTAGTTGTTCTGCAGAGGTAGTTGCGTTTTGTAATTTCATTATGAATAACGTCCATTCAAATAAAAAAATGTTAGCTGCAATAATTGTTGGAGTAATGGGTTACACAGTTATACAAAAAATAAAAATCTGATGTGGCCAACACATAACCTCTCGCCAGATATTTTACCTGGTTGTACGCATAAAACGAAAAATATTTTTAAATACAAATACATATATTCATGCCTCACTACAAAATAATTCTCACATATATTTGCAAAATCTATGGGATATTTTAAAATAAATTATGTACAATACTTACATTTTCTTTATATTTAATATCCTGAAATTTTCTTTTTCTACTTTCCTTTTCTTTTTCTTTATATTCCTCATTTTTTCGCAAATTCCTTTTATATTCTTTTTTACGTATATTCTTTTGCGTTGTTGACTTTTTTTTATTTTCAAAATCTTCATAATAATATACATATATTTTTGACAGAGGCATACAAATATTTTTGACAGTGTAGTAGTTTGATCTGAGAATTTTTACATCAAATTATTTTAAATGCCTTTTTTTATCGCTAAATCTATAGAAGATATAATAATGAATTTATATTTATCGAATAAAGAATTTAACGTTCTTTAATATAAGTATTTACATAAATTTTCGATAAATAATATTTAGACGATTTTTTTCTTGTAACTACTACTTCCGGTTGTCCAATTGTTACCAAAACTGACTGGACTCTTCCCATTGTTGTTAGATTGAGGAATCCGTAGTTAAAAATGTCTTAACTCTCATAGTATTTGAGATATAGTGAATCCAACATCCACACACACACACATCCACACACACACACACACACACACACACACATCCACACACACACACACACACACACACACACACACACATACGGACATCATCGTAAAAATGTTATAATCGGATACTAGGGACCTTAAAACGTGCTTATTCATTAAAATCTGGATATGCGATTTTTAGCATGAATACAATAAGTCAGAACATCGATGTAGACTAGTCTATGGCTGGACAAAGGAAATAAAAATCGCAGTGTTTTAGTTATCGCACACAACGAATTACGAATAGAAGATGAAATAAATTACAGAAATTTTCTTTGAATGAAAGACCATTTCTTAAAAATTATGGACATGGTTCGAAATTAAAGTGAGACAGGTGACACTCATCTAAAGGCAGTGTATTTCGGTACATGAAAGATGGGCATTGTTCTATCTAGTGTACACATAAATTTTGAAAAATTAATCCTTTTATCATCACGACTTAAAGGGTACGACGCGAGTATATATGTGAATAAAGTCCATCTTAAAATGCTTGAACAAGGCGGATTTATATGGGCTTCTCATTTACTTCTAATTTTATTTTTGCAAATTTGTATAGGTAATTCAAAATACACTTTCTATAAATTATAGATCAAGATATTTATACTAATACTACGTAAAATTATTGGTTGAAAAACTTTGTTGGTTACGATTAATGAGCATTCTATTAGAATTCGAACGGAAATTTATAAGGAGAAAAAGATATGAGAAATATTCGTTTTCCGGGAATGGACTGTGTCATATTTTGAGTCAGAGCTCAACGTTTCGCCCGCAGTCGTATGGGGCATCTTCAGGAGCAAGGGGGATAGTACTGTCTTAAACAAAGTTACCCGACGTGTCAACCACGCTAGAGGCCGAGTTTAAGCAACAAGAGGGCGAGATTCAGTTTACAAGGTTACCTGACCTGTAAACTGAGTCTCCCCCTCTTGTTGCTTAAACTCGGCATCTAGCGTGGTTCACACGTCGGGTAACCTTGTTTAAGGCAGTACTATCCCCCTTGCTCCTGAAGATGACTCATACGATTGCGGGCAAAACGTTGAGCTCTGACTCAAAATATGACACAGTCCATTCCCGGAAAACGAATATTTCTCATGACTCACACTGTGGAAGCCTACGCAATTATTTGAGAAAAAGATATGCAAAGAATAACGCATGTAAATATTAATTAACTTTAGTACTTATTTTTTGATGTTGTATTGCCTGATTATTATAAGATAATAACATTTAGCAGTTGAAAATCGCACTTTTCCTGGCGTATTTATTATAATATTCAGGCGATTTTGTGCGGTATAAAACTTCATTTCTATACAAATCAATTAAAACGCTGTCTGTTTAGGCAACTACACTACACATTTTGATTATTTTGCTTCATATTATTTCCAATTTCAATATAAACAAAGGCTCACCGCTGTTCAAATAATGTCAGGAAATAACAATAACGCTGTCTCTTTAGAAAATGATTTTACTCATGGTTCAAGCACGCCCGCATCATCATCCAATCATAACGCAGCTTTCAACAAAATGAATACAGACTGCTGTATTTATGCGACGTCACATCAAAATTTTTACGTGACGTCACGTAAATACAGATTTCATAAAAGTTCTGTCTAAAGGGTTTGTATAAAATTATTTACGTCCATTTTTATAAAAATAATTACAGTGGGATACCGGCTTTATAAACGGCAGGATAGCACAGTGGTAGTTTCCTAGCCCCTGGACTCAAGAGAATTTCTCTTGTTTGTCCTTGATCGGTATTTACTCCCGTGTGTCAGGCCACTCTAGGGATATAACCCATAGGGGTTGAAAATCTCTAAACACTACACATGCATACAAATATACAAGATCGAACTCAAGTCCAAATACATGGTCCAAACAGACATCACATTATAACGACAGAACTTTCAATAACAAAAAGAACAAAAATCGAAACACTACTCACAGGATAATACGCCAACTCAAACATAAACATTAAATGCCTTCCAACACGTGTGGTCTCCGTGGAAGGGTATGACAACATCCTCCAAAATAATCTCACAACAATAACAATAAAAATATGGACATTGAATACTAAAAATTTGGAGGAGGTTTATGTCCAAAACTGGAATGCTTAAATTAACAAATTATAATTGTAATATTTAATTATAACTATTTGTGTATTAAGAGCGCAAAATGGAACATTGTCGATTGAGAGGTTGTTGACGCGGGACGTAGGAGCGCGGCATTCTCCCGAAATCGACAATGTTCATTTGCGCTCGAAACACACAAGATTTTTTCTAGTCGCCACAATGGAGTCCTCTACCATAACAAAAATTTATTTGTTACAAGTACATTAAACTCTTGCAGTGGAAAAGTGGATATCCATTGTGGGAGCGTTTACGCCAAACTGTTGCAGATGGTAGCACAACTGTTCACACAATTTATTTTATATTTAATTTCAATTTATCGTTATTTTTCTTGAGCTATTGCCTCAATCTAATCATAAGCATTTTTTATACTTTCGTTTTTTTAAATAAATGCCCTATTTTGTTTACACAGCAATGCGGCATTTTGTTTGGTTCTGTAATATACCGACAGACCAGTTATATGTCAGATTAACTTGTGAAGGTGGTAAATGTCTAACTACAGTGCCATTAGTTCCTGACTAAACGTTTCCATTAGGAATGTAGACAAGTGACATTTCTCAACTTTTTATAGTTAGAAATTTGGACAGCAAGCGTTTATTCTATTTCACCGCGCATGAGCGGTAAAGTGACATTTTGCGTTGACAAAAGAGAGCGCAAATGGCTACTTTGTATATAGACTGTAGAAAAAGTTTTTTTATTGTATAATGTTAAGAAAGAAGAAATATGTAATATTAAATATAATAACACAAATTATGTTCTATGCTTATCTAATAACCTAATTCTAATAAGTATAATTTTCATCTTCCCTTGATAGATGGAAAATAAGAAAACTAGTACTGCTTTGCAAAAAAAAATCTGACTGTGTAGACTGTCAAAAACTAGTTTATGATAGAAGAGGTGGGCGCGTGAGTAACTTTTTGTGCATGATCTCGCACGCTCATGTAACTAAAAATGTAATCACGACCAATCACGCACGTTTTATGTTTGATTCATGGTTACTCACGTTCACGAATTTATTTTGGCATTCACGCCGACTTCGCCCGGAGGGTCACGTAATTATTTCTATGTACAGGATGTAAATCGAAAAGTGAAACATAGGAGTTTAACGACGGAAATCAATTTTTCTATGCGCAAACGTTACCTAATTATTTTATGCAAAAATACTTCAAAAAAAGTTATAGAGATTTAAATGCAACATCTAAATCATGTGGAAGGATTATTTTATCTCTTCATATAAACATAAAAATTAATTACAAAGTTACAGTTTTTATGAGCTTTTTGTCTAAGCAGCCATTGATTTATGTAACTGTAATTAATTTTTACGTTTATATGAAGAGATAAAATAATCCTTCCACATGATTTAGATGTTGCATTTAAATCTCTATAACTTTTATTTGAAGTATTTTTGTTTGCGCAAAGAAAAATTAATTTCCCATGTTAAACTCCTATGTTTCACTTTTCGATTTACAGCCTGTACATTTAAGCCTTTATGACACAGTCATAAGTTATCAAAATTTGTTAAAAAATTGGTAATAAATTTAGTAACAAATTGGTTTACTTGGAAACGAATGTTTTTGAACAAATAGGATGTTCTATTCCATCACAAATACCATTATAAATTTGGTAAAAAAAATGTTAATTAAATTATTATAGTGTCAAACGGGCTTTATCGAAGCAACTGCGTACAGAATTTTGGGTACAACAATAAAACTACTTTTATGCAAAAAAAAAATACTGTTGATGACATATTTCGGTATACTAATAATAACAAGACTGTGATGTTAAATATAGAAATTAAGACAATTTTTTTAAACAAAATATAGAAGAAAACTTATAACTCTCGCCTGGTTAAATTTCAATCACGCCCGATATTTTTTTATGACTCACGTTCTCGTCCAATAACGACGCAAATTTTAAATTGTATTCACAATCACACGGGTCTCGGTGTGACCCATCGTTACCCAACAAAATCAAGGCCCGCGCCCACTTCTAGGTCGAACAGTACGCGCTGAAACACCTAACCATAGCAGTTGCAAACTTGTCAGTACTACGTTTAGAACGGTATTGGCGAAAAAACTGAACTATAGGTGGTAGGCCGGACGGTAGCAAGATGGCGGAGGAATAAGGAGAGTTCTCTCATTCCTTATTGCTGGCAATATGCATTTCAAAGTGCAAAGTATTTAATATGGAGAAAATTAACATAAAGTTAGATGATATATTTGAATACATTGCTTCTGCACGTCCTATAAAGGAATGCGAAGTAATTTTTAAGGCAGGACATGTATTGCTTTGTGGAATAATAGTTGATGGATCAGGTACAATATCGGGATCTTGTTTAAAAAACAGTCATTTGTGTGGAGATCCTCATATAATTGAAATTTTATTAAATAAGAATTTAAATTACTGGAAAGCACAATTTAGTTTGTAGAGCAGGATTGGGAGGCAAATGCAAACATTGTTGTAGTTTTGTTGCATATAAACAGGTTAGTAAAAATAAAAACTATATTTATTGTTTTACAACAAGAGTTATCATTATTATTATGCTATAAATTTATTAGTTTATGGGTTTGTATATTACAGAGCAGAAGAAATAGAAAAATTAAGTTGTACAGATTTGGAACAAGTAAGGGGAAAACTTGTTAAAAAGAATGATAAACAATGTATATTTTGGCTATAAAACTAGAAGAATTTTACCATCCTATTTTAAAAAAGAATAAAATTGAACCGATTGGAGACGTCAAAACTATATGGGAAGTAAATTTCAAGATCATATTTTGTCACTTGAAATATAATGTAAACTTACACTTTTTGACTTGTAATTACTGCATTGTGGCACTGAGCAGTGTCTATGACATTTACTGATCATTATTTAAATCTGAAAATGTAATAAAAACTATATATCTCACTTTCTTTTACAACAAATATAAATTAAATCTGTTTAAAATTACATACGTTTCAATGTATGCTATCAACGTTTCCTTATTCCTCTAGTTCACAAATCTGCCGCCAGACGTCACCCACTTTGAATTTTTTCGCCAATTGGACGGTATTTTGTTCTGCGCATGTGTCACAGTTACAAACTATCACAAATATCAGGCTGGAACAAGACTTGTTATTATGCTTTTGTAGTAGATAATTTTCTATTTTGCGTATAATGACCCATGTTCTATGTATCTGAACAAAATAAATCGATTTGGTTTTACGTTCAATTTGAATGTTTAAAAAATCCAATTAATTTAAATGATGGCTACACACGCCGTATTTCATATTGCAAATTGGGGACTCTTTCAAGCTGTTCTCCTTTATTTTGTTCACAGATTCGCCTAATTTTATCTTTTTCCTTTTGTTCCAAGGCGAAAGGGTGGATTTGAAAGAATGAATAAATAATGAGGGACATGCATAGTAAATCGCGAGTAGGGTTTGGGAGAAATTCGTCAATATTCATGGCCTTTCCGATTTAGAATGATGAAAAACTATTACAGTTTATTACAAATTTTATGGAAGTTTTGATAAACAAAAACGAATAAGTAAACAATTGTATCATTACGGTTATCCTGGCTTTGTCAATATATTTTCGAATATCACGTCATCTCATTTTTGATAAGATTGATAAGTTCTTGAATAATTTATGTAAAATAGACCTGAATCCTAAATACGAAGTACCAAAATGCGACATCGAACACTGCCTTAGGATTTTAATCATTGACGCAAAATCTCTCCTAACACCGGTAATAATAAACAAAAGATTAGGTATTCAGAGAATATTCTGAGAATATCTTTTAATCCTGTGTTAAAATGACATTTATGAAGAGTTTATTCTAGAGTTAAGCCTTATTCCATGTTTATGATTATACATTTGTGGGTTAAGTTCGTGATAAACTATTCCTGTATTACAATGAGGTTATTCTGAATTTAACCCTTATTTATTATTACCGCTGTTAGAGTTCTTTAACAAAATTGGTATTTATAAACGTTCCTTAGGAACTGCTCCTAAGGAATTCCTTAAATTTGACAATTCAATCGATAAGGTAGCTTGAAAAGTACCTTAAGGTAAACCTTTCGCCGATTTGCAACGATATTTTTGAATTTTTGCAGTTAGTTTAATATTTAAATGAATATTTTTAAATGGTAAATACAATACCTTTATTAAGAATGTGAAACATTCCAATGATTTTTATAGTGATTTAGGTTATTTGTTAGTGTATCCTTTTTGTAGGACATCATATTATTGGCATGATGATTGAATAAAAGAAATTAGAAGACGAGATTTAAAAATCTCATGTGGTCAGCACATTACGTTCCGTCAGCTGTATGTATTTTGTACAAATATCATACAGAAAGTTCCTTGCAAAATACTCTATTTCTTTTCGTACATTACCTTCTGGCAGTTATATGTATTTTATACAAATTCCATATACAAAGTTTCTAGAAAAAGATCCTATAATACCAGTAAAATTATAACACAAACATACTATGTCAATTGCACTTGACACTGACACCTTTCAATCAAAATTTTCTTAATATAGCAGCTGTTTACAAAGTTACAGCACAGCTGGCTAATTTATGAAATTTAATTTCTTTATAATTTTTTAACTCTATATCAATTTAATATGAATTATAAAATGCAGTCAAATTGTATAGAGAATAATATATTCTTTAATATTTATAATAATATTAAAAAATCTGAAAAAATTACATTTAACATCGTTTTTTCAAGAAAAACTATTAAAATCAAAATCTTCAAATGAGGATACTTCCGGTTGACCAATTATAACCAAAATCTAATCAGCTCTTCATATGGATGTTACGAAGAATTATAATTTTTTGGAATTGTAATATTAGAGTTATCGCAGGCGAAAATTTTGTCACACACACATAAATACACACAAACAGACATCATCGTAAAAATAGTAAAATCGCATTCTAGGGACCCTAAAACGTGCTTATTCATTAATAACTCAGCACCGAATTTTTGACCAAAGACAATACCTTCCTTACCTAAAGGTGACGGAAGGTAAAAAAGATGCGCTTACTTCAAAACATTTTATTTTGTTTATTAATATGTGTATTATATTATTGTAATCAAGCATTTTATTGTTACAATTAAAAACCTTTAAAAAATCTTAAGGAATCTAATTAATGCAACATTTATATTCGTTAAATTACAAAATTATTAGTTGTTGGCACCCTGTTGAAATTAATTTTTCGTATTTCGAATGTACACTCGGCATTTAAAGTTATTTTTATTCGTTGAAAATTATTCTCTGGAAACTTTAATGTCTAAATTAAATTCTTCATTAATAAAGGATAGGTCAACGAAGGTTCATAAATATGTTTTTTATTTGAGGAATCCTTAATATTAAGGAATGCCTAAGGAATCCTTATTAAGGAAAACTTAAGGGAATACTAAGGAACTCCTTACGAATACGAACGTTCATAAATTCGGGCCTAAATTTTTAAGTGTGCTCATTGGGTACCATCTTAATTAATCAAAATGCATCTTACCAAAAAAGAGAAGGAATATTAAATTTCATAACCATCAATTAATAAATAAATGAAAATCACAATGTATTATGATAAATAAGGTTCTTTTGAAATTTTTGAAAAATGAAAATCTGTGTCAGTTAAATTATTATTTAGTCCATTTGTCTCGAAAATAAATCGAATTCTTGCCTCACGTTTCACGTTGCAGGAATGAATAGTAAGAAAACGTGATTGAAAAGTTAACTTAATAAAATGGAACTAAATTTATGTTAATAATAGTTTTAGAGAAGAATAAATCATTTCTTTTTTACAAATTCTTTAAAGAAAATTTTACATAATTTATTAATAATTTTTGTTCAATCGGTTTGTTTACCAATAGGGTTTCCAAGGCAGTAGGTTTTATTTACAAATTATCGTTAACTGATGTGAATCCCTTCCCGATCAGAGGCGGAGGCAATAAGTAAAAAAATTAATGTGGCCAGCACATTACCTTCCGTCAGTTTTATGTATTTTGTACAAATTTCATACAGACGGTTCCTTCCAAAAGATTCTATTTCTTGTACATTACCTTCCGGCAGTTGTACGTATTTTATACAAATTCCATACAGAAAATTTCTAGCAAAAAATCCTATATTTCCAGTAAAATTAAACACACTATGGGCCCTATTCTGTAACTCGGTGGTTAATTTTTAACCACTGGTTAAATTTTTTATCCAATAGCTATTGATTTGACAACTAAAAATCCCTCTTTTTGTTATATGTCAACATATTTGATTGGTTAAAAAACTTAACCGATGGTTAAAAATTAACCAATGAGTTACAGAATAGGCCTCTATATCAATTTCACTTGACACTGACATCTTTCAATCAGAGGTGCTCCTTGATCAGAATTTTCTTAATATAGTAGCTGTTTCCATACCTATGGCTACTTTATGAAATTTTATTTCTTTACAATTTTCACCTCTCGCTAAGAGAGGTATTGAATTCATGCTAAAAAACGCATATCCAGATTTTAGTGAATAAGCACGGTTTAAGGTCCCTAGAATCCGATTATAACATTTTTACGATGGTGTGTGTGTGTGTGTGTGTGTGTGTGTGTGTGTGTGTGTGTGTGTGTGTGTGTGTGTGTGTGTGTGTGTATGTGTATATATATATATATATATATATATATATATATATATATATATATATATATATATATATATATATATATTAAAGGTGCATTCACAAATAAAAATTAGGTTTATGGTTTTTGTTTAGGTTTAAGTAAGTCATTCATACTCGTAAATATAAGTTTAAATTACCTGAAAAGTAGTTTTGATATGTACAGACATATGTGTATATGCTTCAAAAACAAGATTAAAATATCGGTAGAGCAGTACTCAACAAGACACCTGTGCGCCGTGAAACTGGCATTCGCTTGGCATTATTGGTTATATTTCAGCAATTAAGTTATGACAGTCTCCATGTTCTTCTCGCATTTGTTTAGAACGCCGAATCCACCAAGTGGATACTAAATAAAGATGGGTGTATATATCTATATTATTTTAGACTCGTTCTCATTGGTGAAGTTTGTGACGTCAAACTAAATCATAAACCTAAAGTTCGGACCTTGCAATGTTTAGCTTTATGATTTGGATTTAGAGACCCTAAATTCTGAAGTGTAAATGGAGTCATTACATAATATGCGGTCAAAGTCTTTAACTCTAAAGTATAAACCATAAATCTAAACCTAATTTTCATTTTAAATGCATCTTTAGAGATAAAGAAATGCATATAAAATAATTTGATGTAAAAAATCTCAGATCAAACTACTTCAAGACAAGAAATTCAAATGTTTGTAATTGACACATAAATGTCACTGTGAAAAATATTTGTATGCCACAGTCAAAAATATTTGTACATCATTATGAAAATAAAGAAAGTCAACAACGCAAAAGAATATACGTAAAATATATACGGATTAAAAATAGAATTACCCTTTTTCAGAATTCATGCTTACGCTTTGTTTACGGTGTATGCAAGTACGATCATATATCTCAGTACCGAATACGTGCTAAAATGATTACCATAGACGATCGCTTAAAATCCTCCTATATCTGTCTCGTACACAAAGTAATGTTAACTGGTACTCCACATTATTTAACGAATAAATTAGCTTCTAAGCAATATAATTATACGCTACGAATAAAAGATTTGTTCATAGTACCATCCTACAGAAAATCTAAATTCAAGGCAGCTTTTTCATATCTAGCACCATCTTTATATAATGCTTTACCTGAAAATTAAAAATCTGTTGCTTATGGTTCTTTCAAATATTATATAAAAAATTTATATAATTCATATGTTTAGTTTGTAATGGCTTTCCGATTTAATAACACCTATACGACCTGTGCCTTTTTCCTTTTTCTTTTTCTATGCATTTTATTTTTTGTTAATCTTTGTTTAAATTTAATTTTTTGTAACAAAATACTTTTTTGATTTATAAATACCTGTTATAATTATTGTACGGGTTAGGTGGGAGAACAGCCCTTGGTTGAACCTCGCCTTTGACGTACGGTCAATAAAGATTTTATTATTATTATTATTATTATTATTATTATTATTAAAAAACATAAATATTTTTTCAGTATTTTTATATCCTCACAGATCAATAAATTCTTCTTTCTCCGTTTAGTAACCTTATCTGTTTCGATTATCAATAAGAATTTCCGATTTCAATTAATTCTCTCAAAAATTGCCCTTTTATATTTGAAGTGAGGTTATCAAAGAACCATTGACATTTTATAAAGGGATGAAAGAATTTGATTAAAAATTCTCTCTTGTGGTTATTATATAATTTGAGTTTGATCTACACTGAAGTAAAGTACTCACTTGAAAAGAATATGAATTTAAATATAAACTTTATTGACAGATCTGTATTCATAAAATACAGTCGAGTCATTATAATTCAAATTCTCAAGGGGTATTTGAATTTGTTCGAATTAGAGAGAATTCGAGCAAGAAAAAGTAAAAGAAAATTAAATGAACATTTGTATAATATGTATGTATATGTAATAGAAGAAGAAAAAACAGGAAGGAAACATAACAATTTTTTAGAAAAATGAGATGTAGGTACATTACGTTGGAAATTATGAATGTTGGTGTTTATAATTGGCTTGTTAGGGAATTGATGCTCTATGGTGAACTGTTAATTGTATAGTAAAATTCAAATTTGTCACAAGCCATTAAAGTAAGGAATAATTACCAAATAAAGAAAATATAAAAGTTATCTACAATTTATTTTTGTTTATTAATACTTTTTGTATTTTTTGACCATAACATTAAAGATATATCGATACTCAGAAACATATTTTAAACATTTATAAATAATGAAAATAAAAGAGAATATTCTTTTTTGTATTAAATTTTGGTATTACTGGTCGAAATTCGATTCTGGTCCTTTTAAATTCGTCTCGGTTGGATAACCCATACATACACCCGAAGACGCAGCAGTTATAGTTATTAAATAAAAATTAAATTCATAAACGGTATCGGTAGAGGTTCGAGACGGGAGGACGTATTAGTCTGAGTTGTATCTAAATTCGGTTTCTACAGAGGTGAATTTAATTGAAATTGTTGCCAAATGACCAATAATTTAATTCGTTTAAATTAAAAAAATCGATTTAAAGAATTATTTTTACATACAAAATTCTATACATACACAATTTGTCTTTGAATTTGTAAGATAATGATTCATAATTAAATGAAACTGATGTTTGGACTTTTAATATAGTTTTTCATTAAAAACTGTTATGGGATTCAAGTAAACAGTCACTTCCGGTTATCCAATTTTAACCAAAATCTAATCAATTCTTTATATGAACGCAGAAAGCTTAAATATGGAAAATATAAATATTTGGAAGTTTGTTATAAGAGTTATCGTGAACGAAAAAATCGTCATACACACACACACACACACACACACACACGCACACACACACACACACACACACACACACACACACACATACATACATACACACATACACGCAAACGCACGTACGCACACACGCACGCACGCACTCACACACACACACACAGACATCATCGTAAAAATAGTAAAAACGTGTTTGGGGTCCCTAATTCGTGCTTATTTACTGAAAACTCACTATCGAATTTTTGGCACGATTACATTACCTCCCTTACCTACGGTATGACGGGAGGTAAAAGTAATCAGATTAAAAAAAAAATTAAATTAGAGAGAGGTCGATTTGTAGAGAATCGACTGTACTAATAAGATCGGAAATAATTGCAAGATATTGCAAGTGTAGGTAAATTTCTAGTAAATATAAGTCAGTTAATGGCAAATTCATGTACAAATTAATTTCACATTTCAGAGAATATTACATTTCGAGAATTTCATGTTCAAGTACTTAATTTACATTTAGGTGTCTAATGTTATTTCAGTTGTTAGTTGAATTTAGGTACGTACTGTTTTATGCATTTGTGTAGCTGTAACTGTTTTACATGTAAATGTTCAAGCAATATTGGGGTTAATAATTGAAAACATTACCATGTTCACGCGGTCAATTGAGAATATCAGTGTCAAAATGCTTTTTACCTCTCGTTAAGAGAGGTATTGGATTCATGCTAAAAATCACATATCCAGATTTTAGTGAATAAGCACGTTTTAAGGTCCCTAGAATCCGATTATAACATTTTTACGATGATGTCCGTATGTGTGTGTGGATGTGTGAGTGGATGTGTGTGTGTGTGTGGATTCACGATTTCTCAAATACTATAAGACTTAAGACATTTTTAACTACGGACTCTTCAATCTAACAATAATGGGAAGAGCTAATTAAGTTTTGGTAACAATTGGACAACTGGAAGTAGTAGTTACAACAAAAAAATCATCTAAATATTATTTATGGAAAAGTTAAATTCTTTATTCGAAAAATATAAAATCATTATTATATCTTCTATAGATTTAGAGATAAAGCAATGCATATAAAAAAATCTGATGTGGCCAACACATAACCTCTCGCCAGATATTTTACCTGGTTGTACGCATAAAACGAAAGTAGAAAAAGAAAATTTCAGGATATTGAATATAAAGAAAATGTATGTATTGTACATAATGTATATTAAAATATCCCATAGATTTTGCAAATATATGTGAGAATTATTTTGTAGTGAGACATGAATATATGTATTTGTAATTAAAAATATTTTTCGTTTTATGCGCACAATCAGGTAAAATATCTGGCGAGAGGTTATGTGATGGCCACATCAGATTTTTTTAAAACAAAAAGGAAATATATCATTTTACGAGGTTAATTTAAAAAACTCACAACAGATTAATCATTGTATTGTACATGTCAGACGTAGAAATGGAATACATATGTATGTTATGCACGATGTTATTTTTTACCTTCCGTCACCTTTAGGTAAGGAAGGTATTGTCTTTGGCAAAAAATTCGATGATGAGTTTTTAATCAATAAGCACGTTTTAGGGTCCCTAGAATACGAATTTACTATTTTTACGATGATGTCTGTATGTGTGTGTGTGTGTGTGTGTGTGTGTGTGTGTGTGTGTGTGTGTGTGTGTGTGTGTGTGTGTGTGTGTGTGTGTGTGTGTGTGTGTGTGTGCGTGTGTGTGGATGTGTGTGTGTGTGTGTGTGTGGATGTGTGTGTGTGTGTGTGTGTGTGTGTGTGTGTGTGTAACAAAATTTTCGTCTGCGATAACTCTAATACTACAGTTACAAAAATTATAGTTTTTTCGTATATTTCTTCGTTACATCCATGGGAAGAGCTGATTAGATTTTGATTACAATTGGTCAACCGGGAGTACCATCATTTGAAGATTTTAACAGTTTTTCTTGAAAAAACTATGTTAAATATAATTTTTTCACATTTGATGTTATTATAAACATTAAAGAATATTTTATTCTCTATACGATTTGACTGCATTTTATACTTAATATTAAATGAATATAGTGTTATAATAATTATAAAGAAATTAAATTTCATAAAGTAGCCATAGCTGTGGAAACAGCTACTATATTAAGAAAATTCTGATTGAAAGATGTCAGTGACAAGTGAAATTGACATAGTGTGTCTGTCTTATAATTTTACTGGAAATATAGGATTTTTTGCTTTCTGTATGGAATTTGTATAAAATACATTCAACTGCTTTAAGGTAATGTACAAGAAATAATAATAATAAATCTTTTATTTCTGCAGATACATTACACTGTATATATAAAACGTCACAAAATAATAATTTTCTGTATGAAATTTGCATAAAATACATGCAACTGCCGGAAGGTAATGTACAAGAAATAGAATATGTATTTAATTTAACAAGGAACTTTCCGTATGAAATTTGTACAAAATACATAGAACTGACGGAAGGTAATGTGCTGGCCACATCAGATTTTTTTATTTAGTGATTAATCTTCCCTAATTAAACAAAGAATATTTCGCCTTCTAGCTCGAGAATATTGATTACAAGAATGAATTCAGCAAAGTATGTAGTAGAAAGAAATAAATAAATACATTAGTAAACGGATAATTTTCTGGCATTATGTCGCAAGCTGTAACTGTAATATTGTTGAATACAACTACTTTCTTCGGAATTAAATTCAATGCTTCTAAGTGAATACGTTTGGAAGGTCCTCATTTTCACTCATTTGTGATAAGGTGAGGGTAAGAGTAATAACAGATAAATAACTTTTGATAAACTTTTCTAAATTATACTTTTAATAATCATATTTTAACTCTGTTTATCTATTTAAGTTATAAATGTCAAAATTCAGTTTAGAAATTCTTATCGTATTATGATAGTCAAGACATTTATTTGTTGATCTAGAAATTATTATGTATACATGCGTGACTTTGAATGCCCTAGCCTATGCACCCTATACCCCTAAGATAATCCTGTCCTGAAGATAGCGTTTTTTTAAAGAGTCTTGATTAGTTCGTCGCATCGTGAAGACGTGTTGTTGACGAAACATGTAGTGTCTTATAGTTTTGGGGCGCGTGCTAAACGCCCGCCCGCTGGGTTACGGAATTTAACATATTAGGCTTAGTTGTATTAGGTAATAATGTAATTATGTAAATATAACAGTAGTGAGTAAATATAAAGTAATGTCCATGTCCATAGTGTTCATAAAGTAAAGTATAAGTGTGTGTGTTCTTCCTTTTCACGAAATTCCTTATCACCAGTAAGTGTAAAGTGTGTCATCGTTCGAGTAAGAAGTAGTATCATCAGCAGTTTAGGAAACTCCCTCGTGTTACTCATTGAATGAATTATTCTTTCAAATAATTCCCAATGACAGACAACAATTTACAGCAATTTTTTTTTCAATATCAATGTAACAAAACCATACAACCGTTCAATAGCTACTTTGTAATTTTACGCTTGGCTAAAAATGCTCGAAATCACCGAGAATTGAAAAATATCCATATTAATAGTGACAAAACTCCTATGCAACAACAATTGTTTAAGGATGTTAAAAAAGAATTAGACCAACGCAAATCCCAAAGTGAAATTGATCTTTATATTTCTTATAAAAGTGGCTATTCTCAAATACTAAAAAACTAAACTCTTCACTACCCAACACGATTCATCTTAACATTTTTTATCAAAACGTCCAAGGGCTCAACACCAAGATGAACCAGCTTTACTCAACCCTCCCATCTCTTGATGTCATCTGTCTCAGTGAAACGTGGTTAAGTGATAGTATGCTTGATTCTGAAATCTGTGATGGTTCTTCTTCAGCGTTTCGTTCGGATCGTAACTTTGCTGAATGTAACGTATCTCGGGGTGGCGGTGTACTTATTTTAATTAAGAAGAAATTTAACGTAGTTATTGTCAATTTGAAAGACTTTTTGCATTTCCTGCCACAAAATATTGATGTGGTTTGTTGTAAACTAACTATTAATAGTGCTATTATTTATATATTCACGATTTATATTCCACCAGCTATGAATTATGACTTCTATTGTAGTTTCTTTGATTTTTTTCAGAATTTGCCTTTTTTGTTCGATAATAATTTTCTGATTATTGGTGATTTTAATATCCCTAAATATGTGTCTGATAATACTAATCGAAATGTTTTGTTATGTAATAATTTTATATCTTTTATTGAAGCTAAGCAATTTAACAATGTGTACAATTATAACAGATTATGAAATTTAATTATTTCAAATGTATCTTGTGTAGTTAATAGGGATGATTCTTTGTTTGATGTTCAATATAATCATCATCCTCCACTATCTATTAATGCCAATATTGTATTAAATAATTATCAAACAGAATGATTGCATAACGTTGTATCTGAGTCATTTAACTTTAAAAGAGCTGATTTCCCGAAAATATATCATCTAATTTCATCATATGATTGGGATTCAAAAATCTCATTATTTCAAAATGTTTAAAAAATATCCTCTTATTGTAAATTATTATGAAAAATATAAATTTTTGAGGTCCAACATAAAATATGATATTAGAATATCATATATTAATTATGTAAATAATTGTGAAAAGTCATTGATTACTGAACCGAACAAATTTTGGAATTTTGTGAACGCAAAAAAGAATGTCATCTTTTCCTTCCACTATGAATTATAATGAAAATCATTTTGACAAACCCAAAGATATAGCTGAAGCTTTTGCAGCACATTTCCACAATGTCTATGCTCCTCAGTCAAATGATCCTCTTCCCGATGTTAAAACTGCATCATATATTCCGGTTACATTAACTGAGTTGTCTAGCTGTGAAATTGAGTCCGCATTGAAAAAACTTAAATCCAATCTATCTTGTGGAGATTGTTCATATCCGTTTTCTCGAGCACTATGTCACATATTTAATTTAGCACTTAAGAATGAAAATTTTCCTGATGGAAGATTGCTCGTGTTACTCCGGTTTTTAAATCCGGTGACAAATCCAGCATACAAAATTATAGACCGATTGCTGTAGTTACAAATTTTAGTAAAATTTTTGAAAGCTTAATATATAAAACAATTTATAGTCGAATTAAAAACCAAATATCGTTTCGTCAGCATGGTTTCATGTCCAAAAGATCAACTTCTACCAACTTGTGCTACTGTACACACTTCGTTTCATCTGCCCTAGACAATAATACCCAAGTTGACACAATATATACCGACTTCGCAAAAGCTTTCGACAGAATAGATCACGCCATTTTAATCAACAAACTTCATTCTTTTTCTTTGTTTAAATCCTTATTTTCATTTCTTTCTTCCTACTTACAAAATAGATTCTTCTTTGTTCACTTCCTTGGCTACAACAGCTCTCAGTTTGATGTTCCTTCAGGAGTTCCTCAAGGATCTAATCTTGGCCCTCTTCTTTTCCTTCTCTTCATTAATGATTTATTATACATATTTGATAGTAACATACTTATGTTTGCAGATGATCTCAAAATTTTTCGTACTGTTTCAAATTACATTGACTGTTTAAAATTACAGCATGATCTTAATGCATTAAACGAGTGGTGTGATCTAAATAAACTTTATCTTAATGTTAACAAATGCAAAGTCTTAACATTTACGCGCAAAAAGACACATACCATTTTTAATTATAGCATTAATCAGCAT